>JANJGN010001551.1:0-92500 GCA_026770705.1 Isurus oxyrinchus
TAAACCTGGAATTGAAAGCGAGTCTCAGTAGCGGTGACCATGAAACTATCATCGATTGTCATTTAAAACCATCGGGCTCCCTTTAGGGAGGGAAATCTGCCCTCCTTACCCGGTCTGGCCTACACGTGACTCCAGACCCACAGCCACGCGGTTGACTCTTAACTGCACCCCCGAAACTGGCGTATGGGCAACAAATGCTGGCCTTACCCAGCAACACCCACGCCCCATGAAGGAATAAAAATAAATAAGTACATGTATCCAGTTCCCCCCTTTTGAAAGTTCCTGTTGAATCTTGCTCCCACCGCCCTTTCAGGCAGCGCCTTCCAGATCCACGACAAACTCGCTGTGTGAATAACAAATTCTCCTCATCTCCCCCTCTGGTTCACTTCCCGATTCTCTTCAACCTGCGTCCCTCTGGTTACCCACCCTCCCGCCACTGGAAACTGTTTCTCCTCATTCACTCTGTCCAAACCCCAGCATCGTATTGAACGCCGCCCCGTGTGAATCTGGTGAAGTGGGTACTGGCCGGATGGATCTCGGCCTTGGAAGAGATCACTTCTTGCCAGATCCTCACCTGGTGTCCAGTCGGGTCTCCGGCTGGTAATCCAGGGCAGGATCCCTGGCCCAGGCTTTGGGCCTATCCTTAGTGCAGAGGTCACGACCTCCGCTGAGAACGGCCAATGCAGCAGCAACAACAACAACAACTTGCACTCCTCTAGCACCTCTTAACACAGCACAACGTCCCGAAGCACTTCACAGATGGTTAAATCACTAACATATGACACCGGCCGTGTAAGGAAACATTAGCGACGGGTGGCTCGGTCAAAGAGGTTGGTAATAAGGGGAGTCTTAAAGGTGGGGGGGAAGAGAGAGAGGCGGAGGGTTTTAGGGAGAGAACTCCAGAGCTTAGTGATAAGTTCCAATAGTTGTTTAGAAATGAAGACTGAAACCAAGACAGACTCCTTCAGGTCGTTTTATTGCTGGTCACAGAACTCTCCATGGCCAGCACTAGTCTCAGCTGTTAACCCTTTTATACAGCCATACGGTAGTTAGTTAAACAGCCTAGTAATTATCAGTTGAACTTCTTTAACTGTTACTTTCTCTAGCAGAGAAAGTACTTACTCTTTCACTTTCTCTGCTTAAAAAGGAAGTGACCCTGAGTTTACATAACCTCACAAAAAAATAATGGTAAGAGCAAACATCGGGATATATTTTTTCATTCAATAAATTGACCTTACTCCCCTTCTTAAAAACAGAACACATGTATAGATACATCCACACAAAAGAATTGTGGCTTCTTAAAGAAAAAATATGACCCTCTTTGAGGATCACTAGTAACTCCTTGGAGCTCGCTCCTCTATTGGTGAAGCAGTCAGATAATTGGTAGCTGCTAGCAATCCATTTGATCTTGGCAATCTCCTTATTCTGGAGCATCTGTTTTAAGTTTGCCATGTCGATTTGCAGTCTCTTCTCATTAACACACCTCCATAGAGTGAACATTTTCCCAAAGCGACTTATTATCTATAAGACATTCGATAGTCACTGTTCCTGAACACCCTTTCCCATTTCAAACTCCTGCCAGTATCTTTGATATAAAGAATGCCAATTCTACCACCTCAACATGAGTGGGAGTCTGTGCTGCTAACATACTTCTTACAGCCTCTTTGTATGTTTTTAGTTTCCCAGTCCAAAGAGCAGCATTTGCCTGTTTCCATCCATAAGAAATAGTATAAACCCTCCTGCACTCGAAAATCCAGCACATAGGTTTCCGCAGGATGCATCATCGGACTCAATCAAGTTTCATTTTTCCAACATCGCCCACAGATGAGGATTTCAAAATACACTGCTCCGTTTTTTACTTTGTCAATGTCCTGTTTGCCTGAGCGATTTCTTCAACCTCAGGATCACTCATTCCAGTTCTCAACTCCAAAATGTCAAAACTGACATCCGGCCTTGTTTGTTTGCCTAGCCAGTTGTCCTGGGATCCTCTTTTTTTTCCATTTCAGAAGCCGCTGTATTTTCCGGGAGGTCCTACCATGACTAATTGCAGTGGGGTTGAGGTTTCCTAAGTAGAATGGCTGATGTAAAAGGACGTGTGATCTGCTCTGCCTGATTTCCAATCCAATATATTTAAATACACCAGGAGCCTGACTTCCAATTTTAAACTCCATTCTGAGCCCTTTAACGAGAACTGTTTCAAATTTGTTACTACCTCCACACAAAACAATTCACCTACATGCATCATAAAGATGCCTGCAAGTTTCCCTTCATAGTGCTAATTAAACATTGCCAGGTCTGCTCCCAACTGAAAACAGCCCAACCTGAACAAACCTGACCTCACTGAGAAACACCAAACTCTGGAGGTGTCATTTAAACCATATACACATTTATTTTGCTTCCAGAGAGTCCGTTCTGTGTTTGGTGCTTTTCAGCGGACAAAGAAAAACTTCCCTTTGAAGTTGGTGTCCCTGCAAAAAAAAAAAGCAGCTTTACTATCAATGGAATAACATTCCCAAGCATTTGTAGCCAATGGAGGCAAAAAGACCTTCAGCATAACTTTCCCTGCCGTAGGTGAATCTACTCTTATGTCCCGATCACCCAACTTTTCTTCAAACCCTTGTGCCACTAGCCTAGCTTTATAAGTCTCATCAGGAAGTACCTTTCCTGTGTGTATCCATCTGTGAGACAGAGCTAGGTGTCTCCCAACTGGCACCTCTGTGTGTACCCCAAATTCTTTCCAACCATGTAGTTCTTACTGTTTAGCATCTTTTATTAATTTATCCTCTAATTTGTTTGATGCTACTAAGACTTCTCTATCACATGGGCCTCTGCTCCTTGTAGCATTACCAGTCTGTTCCATATTCCTTGACCGTGTTAAGCTACGTCCTCTATCCTGCCTTCTATCACACTCCGGACTGTTACTGTCTGATCTCCCTCTCCCGTTTATAGATCTTCTTTCAACAGTTTGCGATCTCTTCCCAGAGGCATGTTCGTTCCCAGACCCACCGTCCGAACTGATACTGCATTTACGTGCCTCCATTTTTGTACTTCATGTTCCCAATCCACAGGCCTAACCCCTGTCCTTTATCTCGTACATGTAACTAGTTTTTATATTTTCCAGTGGCCTTTCCTGCTCTACCTACAATCGCCTCATCCCGCCGTTGACTGGCGAGTATGTAACTTTAGTGGCAGCTTTTGGCAGTTGTCCTCTGGGACAAATCACCTCATCTTCGTCGACCAAATGACTGCCTCCACCTTCAGATAGCCTGTCGACTTCAGCTACCAGCTCCTCACAATCATGTAACGTGTGGGTGTGAGAAATACATGGTTCCTCGTCCCTTCCTACAACACTTTCTGAACCCGCAAATTTGTAATCCACACCGACTAACCTCAGTGAGTGTACCTGAATAGTCTGGTTCCCATGTTGTAAAATGGCTGTTTTACCATCTTTACCTATAATCTTTCCAGGGCCTTTCCACTCGTTAAGTCCTTCTCATTTATAGTATACCCTGTCTCCCTGATTGAAAATAGTTTCCGACAGACGTACGTTGTGTCTTAGAGCTCGCCGCATTCTTCCTGAAATTCAGCTTTAAGGAACACTCTTCTACCCAAGTGTAGCACATTCAAACACTCAGAAAAGGTGGAGCTAATCATAGTTGCGTAACGTGGTTCCACTATTTAAGAAGGGTTGTAGAGATAAGCCAGGGAACTACAGACCAGTGAATCTCACGTCAGTGGCAGGGAAACTATTGGAGAAAGTTCTGAAGGAGAGAATCTATCTCCACTTGGAGAGGCAAAGTTTGATCAGGGATAGTCAGCATGGCTTTGTCAGAGGGAGGTCAGGCCTAACAAATTTGATTGAATTTTTTGAGGAGGTGACCAGGTGTGTAGATGAGGGTAGTGCAGTTGATGTCGTTTATATGGATTTCAGCAAAGCCTTTGACAAGGTCCCACATGGGAGACTTATAAAGAAGGTAAATGCACATGGGATACAGGGTAATTTGATAAGGTGGATTCAAAATTGGCTTAGTTGTAGGAGACAGAAGGTGATGACAGAAGGATGCTTTAGTGACTGGAAGCCGGTGTCCAGTGGCGTACCACAGGGATCTGTGCTGGGTCCCCTATTATTCGTCATTTATATAAACAATACAGATGACTATGTGGGGGGTAGGATTAGTAAGTTTGCGGATGACACAAAGATTGGCCGGGTGGTTAACAGTGAGGTTGAGTGTCTTGGGCTACAGGAAGATATAGACGGGATGGTCAAATGGGCAGAAAAGTGGCAGATGGAATTTAACCCTGAAAAGTGTGAGTTTGATACACTTTGGAAGGAGTAATTTGACAAGGAAGTATTTAATGAACGGCATGACACTAGGAAGTTCTGAGGAACAAAGGGACCTTGGCATGTGTGTCCATAGATCTCTGAAGGAGGAGGGGCATGTTAGTGGAGTGGTGAAAAAGGCATATGGGACACTTGCCTTTATCAATCGAGGCATAGATTACAAAAGTAGGGAGGTCATGTTGGAGTTGTATCGAACCTTGGTGAGGCCACAGCTGGAGTACCGTGTGCAATTCTGGTCGCCACATTATAGGAAGGATGTGGTTGCACTGGAGGGGGTGCAGAGGAGATTCACCAGGATGTTGCCTGGGATGAAACATTTAAGTTATGAAGAGAGATTGGATAGACTTGGGTTGTTTTCATTGGAGCAGAGAAGACTGAGGGGTGACCTGATCGAGGTGTACAAGATTATGAGGGGTATGGACAGGGTGGATAGGGAGCAGCTGTTCCCCTTAGTTGAACGGTCAGTCATGTGGGGGCATAAGTTCAAGGTGAGGGGCAGGAGGTTTAGAGGGGATGTGAGGAAAAGCTTTTTTACCCAGAGGGTGGTGAGGGTCTGGAATGCGCTGCCTGGGAGGGTGGTGGAGGCGGGTTGCCTCACATCCTTTAAATGAGCACTTGGCACATCATAACATTCAAGGCTATGGGCCAAGTGCTGGTAAATGGGATTAGGTAGGTAGGTCAGGTGTTTCTCACGTGTTGGTGCAGACTCGATGGGCCAAAGGGCCTCTTCTGCTCTGTGTGATTCTGTGGTTCTGTAGTTCCCTCCCAAGAGGGATGATCACTCAGGACTGAAAGAAATTTTTGGGTTTCTATCAAAAACCAACTGATATGGTCTATAGCCTCCAACCACCTGCAGTGAATTCTTTGCACGGACAGCCCATGCTAGAGCTGATGTTAATTTATAGCTTGGTCTATCTGCCAATATTTTATGAAGCATCTCATCTATAAGCGTGTGATTCCATTCACACACTCCATTACTAAAGGGGCTTTCAGCTGCTGCATGCATAAATATTATATTCATTTTCTTGCACACATCCTGAACTCATCGTCAGCAAACTCCCCCCTGCCCCCATTATCAGTGAGGAATTTCACTGGCGGTCCCAATCCAGACCCTCTCCACTTCTCCCTTACCTGATCCACAATTAACTTCTTTACTGTACACGATTGTCAACCGACTAAACCTTGTTGCCGAATCTATGAAATGTAAAATAAAAATGTCCTTTTCTTTACCCAACATCTTTAAATCCATCACCACAACTTCATTAAAATCTCTCTCTAAGGGTGGACTGACTATCAGCCTCTGTATTGCTAACATATATCACATCTATTGCTTATCTCCTCTATAAGTTCAGTGTACTCTCCATCCCTTAGCAACATTTTAAAACTTTGCGAAGGACGGTGAGCAGACTGCTGATGCACTTTTAACACAATTTGCTTTTTATCTACCAAATATCTATCCCCTGATGATAATAACACTTCTTTAACCTCCTTAGTTGAAAAGTTAGGTATCATTAAAGGAGTACAGTAGTGTCCAGTTTGTGTAAATTGTAAATCCCACAGCTCTTCCCAATGCAATGGCCTTGTCATTCCCCATGTCCAGCTTCATTTGAGCTTTCTTCATCGATGGTCTGCTCAACAGTAGCGGTATTTCACTAGACACTACATCCATGCTGATGAAATGATTGACTCCAGCTACCTTATAGGGAATCACTGCCCTCTTTTAAAGATTTTAGGGTATTATCATCTCCAAACCTAAAACTGGTGGAACTCTCAAATTCTTTAACCTTATTCTGGCCCTTGGTCATTTAAGGAGACCAGGTAGCATTTTAACCAGTCTATTCCACAGACTGTAGATGTGTATCCACTATCTAGCACCACACAGTTAAAGGACTCTGCCACCAAGGCATTTATCACCGGGCTGAAACGTCTTGTAACTAATACAATACCCCCTCTTTGGTTAATATCTCCATCTCCTGTCTCTTGTTTAATTTCAAACACCTTATTATATCGTTCAGGGCAGTTCATTGTATAATGGTACTCTGAGCTGCTTCTCAGACACTGACCACACCCTGGGCATTTCTGGGGTTCATTCTTTTGTCATAAATCCCTAATTCTTTTCTCCTGCCAAAATTGTCCAAGGTGTTTCTGTCCCCATTGTTTCCAGTTACAAATCTCCTTTCATACTGAATTCTAGCAGCGTGCGTGTCTTCCTGCAAACCTAACTCCCATTAGAACTAGAAGCCTGTCCATATTCGATGCTCTGGCACTGTCAAATCCCAGCACCGATCAGGGAATTTCTAGATGGAACTTTTGCGATCTTGCAGATAGTCTACTGAATTCTTTTATATAACCTTCTGTGGAACTTTGTTCTAAATTTGTCAAAATCAGATCACGCTTCATAGGCACTTAATAAATCATCTTTCTGATAGATCTCATGAAGTTTCCAAACCTTCATCCGTGTCCAGATTCTCAGGTTCCAACTCCGATAATACTTTGCATCTTGTTTTGTTTTTCTATGGTAACGAAAGCACCAAGGCCCCCGTCTTCTCTTTGGCAAGGATGTAACCCATGCCCACATAGTTGCTTCATTCTCCCCTCGCTCATAGTGTTCCACTCTCTGGAACCATTGGTGGATAATCATATCCCGAAACTCGACATTTTGATTCAGCCATTCCCCTTTTTGTTTTGAGTGACTCCAAACCACTCTGCTCTTAATGTTAACTCCAAATATAACCTTTTGTCCGAAGAAAGCTTAGTTTCCAATCTTTTACTCACAAGCGGCAGCCCTCCTCAGCTACCACTGTTAAGTTCCAATAGTTGTTTAGAGATGAAGACTGAAACCAAAATTGACTCCTTCATACAGAGTTTTGCTGTTGGTCGTAAAACTCTCCGCAGACCCCACCAGTCTCAGCTGTTATCTCTTTTATACAACCAAATGAGTACTTAGTTGAGCAACCAAATAATTAATTAACAGTCGAACTTCTTTAATGGTTTCCTTCCCGAACACTCAGGGCCCCAGGCAGCTGAAGGCGCGGCCCCCAATGGTGGAGCGATGGAAATTGGGGTGGGTGGGGATGCTCAAGAGGCCGGAGTTGGAGGAACACAGAGATCTCGGAGGGTCGTAGGGGCTGGAGGAGGTTACAGAGGTAGGGAGGGTTGTAGGGGCTGGAGGAGGTTACAGAGATAGGGAGGGTTGTAGGGGCTGGAGGAGGTTACAGAGGTAGGGAGGGACAAAGCTATGAGAGGATTTGAAAACAAGGATGAGAATTTGAAAATTGTGGCATTGTTGACAGGGAGCCAGTGTAGGTCAGTGAACAACAAGGGACTTTGGGCAAATGGGACTTTGATGAAAGTTAATGTCATAAGGAGATATTAATGTGTATAATATTATTGGAAATTAGTGGCTGTCTGTGTGTCTGTGTGTCTGTGTCTTAATTGGATTAAAGCCAGATAACCTGGGTGCTTTGATGTCTAGTAGTTTTGAGATGTTAATTGGGTGAACAATAAGGAGAACAGTAAGGTAAAGTGTTCATTTGCATTTGGTGGATAAAATCTTGCACCTAGCTAGAAGAGGCCAAGCAATGTGTTTATTTTTTTCAGCTTACTAATAAAATTAGTGCTATGGAAGGGATTTTATTGTTAGAAGAACTGAAGTTCAAAAGACCCAGTGATACAATGGAAAATTTACATTCAACGGGAAAGCTAGGTATATAAAGGAAGGAGTTTGTGTAAGAGAGAGACATTTAGGACCTAAGATAAAAGCAAAATACTTGTTGGAGATCTGAAACAGAAACAAAAAAGGGCTGCCCTCTCTCCCCTGTCCTGTTTGTGTGTTGCGACGGACCCTTTTCTGAGTCCATCAGGAAGGATTTGGGCATAATAGGAGTGATGATCCCAGGCAGTGGAGGCTCTCAGGTCAAAGCCCCCCTGGCCTCGATGTCACTGTCTTCTGCTTGGATCCAGTGTCGGTGTGCAGACTGATCCACATCTGCGACCAGTTCGAACTGGCCTCGGGCGCCAAGGTAAATCATGGGAAGAGCGAGGCCACGTTCTTTGGGAATTGGGCTGATCGATCCTTTGTCCCCTTCACTGTCAGGGCTGACAGCCTGAAGGTGCTGGAGATATGGTTTGGAGGGACCAGGGCATGTGTTAGAAATTGAAAGGAGTGAGTGTCTATGGTGAAAAGAAAACTGGACATGTGGGAACAACGCTCCCTCTCCATTGCAGGTAAGAACCTGGTCGTCAGGTATGAGGTACTCTCGCTGTTGCTGTATGTGGTGCAGGTCTGGCCCATTCCAGACTCTTGTGCGAGGGTGATCACCCAAGCCATTTTTAACTTTATCTGTAGGTTGAAAATGTATTGTGTCTGCAGGGACACGATGTACAAGCCTCTAGATAAAGGGGGAAAAAACATGCCCATCATCGCCCTCATACTGATGGCCACCTTTGTGTGTGGCTACATCAAGCTGTAGGTAGACCCTCAGTATGCAAACACCAAATGTCACTACGTGCTGAGGTTCTACCTGTCCCGGTGTTGTGAAGGATGGGTCTGGCTACGCTGCTGTGGAACACTCCAAGTAGTTGGACCATGCTGTACCACCTGTCCCTCGTGGAAAAAATTATGCAGAGAAACAAATTTGACCACAAGTCCATCAGGCAGTGGTCGGCAAGAAACATCTGAGAGGCCCTGAGGGAAAAGGAGAGGGTGGATCCTGTGGGATGGTTCCCCGAGCAGACTGTCAAAGTCATTTGGCAGAATGCCTCATCGCCAGAACTTTCCAACAAGCACCAAGACGTAGCTTGGCTGGTGGTGAGAAAGGCCCTCCCCGTCAGATCCTTCCTACATGCCAGGAGTCTCACCCCCTCTGCACGTTGCCCTCGAGGTGGCTGTGGTGGGGACGAGACCGTTGTTCACCTCCTTGTGGATTGTGCCTTTGCAAAGAAGGTCTGGTGAGAGATGCAGTGGTTTCTGTGGATGTTCATCCTGAGCAGTTCTGTGACACAGGACTCTGGTCTACGGGCTGTTCCCAGGGACATACACCGAGACAAACATCAACTGCAGCTGGAGGATCACCAACTCGGTGAAAGACACTCTTTGGTCTGCCCGAAACTTGTTGGTCTCCCAGCGCAAAGAGTTGTCCCTGGCTGAGTGTTTCAGACTGGCACATTCCAAGGTCCAGGACTACGTGCTGAGGGATGCAGTAAAGCTTGGGGCAGCCCCTGCAGAGGTGCAATGGGGAAGGGTCGCTGTCTGAGACCTTTCAGCCACAGTGCACCGAGGGGCTGGGAACTGTATAGACCCCTTGGGCTGTACAGCTCACAATGAATGTCTGCAGTGAATACTAATTGTGTTATAATTGTATTGAAGCCCCTCAGAGAGCAACATGATGTATGTTGATAACTCCAATCCCATTGTCTGATTGTCTGTAATGACCAGATTGAAATGACTGTAATATTCATTGATTGTATTGAAGCTCCTTGTGATCCATGTGTAATAGTTGAATCTGACTGTACTTTTTGTGATGGACATTTAGAAATGTTTTGTTCTTCCAGATACTTTATGAGTAAAGTATATTTTACCAAAAAAAACAAAAATTGCTGGAAAAAAAATTGCTAGAAAAGTTCAGCAGGTCTGAGAGCGTCTGTGAAGAGAGAGACAGAGTTAGTGTTTCGAGTCCGTACGACTCTTCATCAGAGCTAAAGAGAAGTAGAAATGTGGTGAAATATACACTGTTTAAGGGGGTGGGGCAGGTGAAGCTGGATAGAGGGATAGTGATAGATGGAGGCAAAGGAGAGATGGCAAAAGATGTCATAAGGAAAAGGGCAAAGGGATGCTGATGGTGGTGATACTGGCTAAAGGAGGTGTTAATGGTGACATTAAGAGCAGGAAGCAGAAACCGCATTGGGATCAGCGAATACAGTAGGCCAAATTGTTTGGGCCTCTGTTCGAGGAAGAAGCTAAGGGCCCTCAGACCATCCTGGTGGGGGATGGAGGTGTAGAGGGATTGGACGTCCATGGTGAAGAGGAGGCGGTTAGGGCCAGGGAACTGGAAATTGTTATATGATGTAGGGCATCAGAGGAATCTTGGATGTAGGTGGGAAGAGAATTTCTGGTGATAGACTGTCCACCAATATCCATTACAAACCCACCGACTCCCACAGCTACCTCGACTACAGCTCCTCACACCCCGCTTCCTGTAAGGACTCCATCCCATTCTCCCAGTTCCTTCGCCTTCGTCGCATCTGTTCCGATGATGCTACCTTCAAAAACAGTTCCTCTGACATGTCCTCCTTCTTCCTTAACCGAGGTTTTCCACCCACGGTCGTTGACAGGGCCCTCAACCGTGTCCGGCCCATCTCCCGCGCATCCGCCCTCACGCCTTCTCCTCCCTCCCAGAAACATGATAGGGTCCCCCTTGTCCTCACTTATCACCCCACCAGCCTCCGCATTCAAAGGATCATCTTCCGCCATTTCTGCCAACTCCAGCATGATGCCACCACCAAACACATCTACCCTTCACCCCCCCCTGTCGGCATTCCGTAGGGATCGTTCCCTCCGGGACACCCTGGTCCACTCCTCCGTCACCCCCTACACCTCAAACCCCTCCCACAACACCTTCTCACGCAACCGCAGAAGGTGCAACACATGCCCCTTTACTTCCCCCCTCCTCACCGTCCAAGGGCCCAAACACTCCTTTCAAGTGAAGCAGCATTTCACTTGCATTTCCCCCAACTTAGTCTACTGCATTCGTTGCTCCCAATGTGGTCTCCTCTACATTGGAGAGACCAAACGCAAACTGGGCGACCGCTTTGCAGAACACCTGCGGTCTGTCCGTAAGAATGACCCAAACCTCCCTGTCGCTTGCCATTTTAACACTCCACCCTGCTCTCTTGCCCACATGTCTGTCCTTGGCTTACTGCATTGTTCCAGTGAAACCCAACGCAAACTGGAGGAACAACACCTCATCTTCCGACTAGGCACCTTACAGCCTTCCGGTCTGAATATTGAATTCAACAACTTTAGATCATGAACTCTCTTCTCTGTCCCCACCCCCCTTTTTGATCCCCTTTCTCCAAATACTTATTTTAAAATTTTTTATACATACATATTTTTCCCAACTGTTTTTATTATTATTTTGTAAAATTTATTTCCATTCATTGTTTTATCCCCAACTTATAGCCTATTTCTATCTTTTTATCCCCCACACTGTCCCCTCCTCTCACCCCCCACTCGGGCCATCTGTCACTTGCTCATTCTGCTTCCTACTCTTAATGTCACCATTTAGCACCTCCTTTAGCCAGTGTCACCACCATCAACATCCCTTTGCCCTTTTGTTTATGACATCTTTTGCAATCTCTCCTTTGCCTCCACCTTTCCCTGGCCTTCTACCCGGCTTCACCTGTCCCCAGCGCCCCCCTTAAACAGTAAAAATTTCACCATATTTTTTACTTCTCTTTAGTTCAGAAGAAGTCATATGGACTTGAAACGTTAACTCTGTTTCTCTCCACAGATGCTGTCAGACCTATTGAGTTTTTCCAGCAATTTTTGCTTTTGTTTCACTTCAGACCTAACCAGCCTGTACACCTCCAACCGACCGGCAAAAGAAGCTCATTTGGAAATTGCAAGGCCAAATGTGCTTTGCCTGGTGTCTATTTAAAGTCTATGGGTTACTGTGCCTTCCTGGAGATTTAACTGAGGGTGATTAATTTGGGGATTTGTTAAAAAAGTTACTATAGCAGTAACTTGCAGGCATGCGTATGTGTTTAATTTGTTGTCAAATTAATAAATGTTTAATTTAGTTTTATATAAAAACCACGAGGCTCAGTGTTCTTGTTCCTACTGAATTCAAAGTCTGCATCTCAAAATCAAAAATTGCAAAAATGGGTTATGCCAGTTGTTTTAAGTTTCCCTCTGGGATTTGAACAGCTCAGCCTTTACCATCAGCTGTGTCACAATAGTTAAGTGTTTGAACGTGAGACGTTGTTGCTCTCAGTCCCACACTGGTCAATCAGTTTATTAAACTATTCCTAAACCATTCCATTCACCCAGTTCGAAGGTAACCCTAAACATTAAGTATTTTTGATGGGAATCTAATTGATGTAACCTATTACCCATTGAAGGCATCGAACAATTTACCTTGCTTATTTTAAACGTGTCCCTTCACGTTACTGACCCATCACCTGGATTCCTCTCCCTCTCGCCTCTTTACAGATCTGAACCATTCCGCCTCTTGGCAACATGGCAACCAATCTGCGCACAGCAAGATCCCAGGGACAGCAAGGTGACAAATGAGCAGATTTTTTTTTTTTCAGCAGCAGTGGTTGAGGGGGGAGCATTGCTCCTGGAACGCCTGGCTCTTCTACGCTGTGTGACCTTTTACGTCCACCTCCGCGAGCAGGCTGGGCCTTGTTTAATGTACCCCCGCACCCCAACCCATTCTGCCCTGGCTCATTTAGCAGCATTCTCATCTCCAAGTCGAAAGATAGTTTATTCGGATCAGACTCCAGAAACGTGAGCTCATAATCTAGGTTGGCACAGCGGTGCCAGAACCAACAGAGTGCTACATTGTCAGAGGTGCTGTCTTTTGGGTTAGGCCTTAAATTGAGGCCTGTTAGTCTCCCCTCATCGGTGGGTGTGAAAATTCCCATGGCTACTACTGGAAGAAAGAGAATTGGGAGTTCTGCCCGGTGTGCTGCAGCCAGTATTCAACGCTCAGTCAACATCACAACAGTAGACGGCCTGGTCAATATGCATTGCTGTTTGTATGGATCCTCCTGTCAGCATACTGGCTGCAGCATTTTCTCAACTGCTATAGTGACCACACTTCATTGGTGGCAAAGCACTTTGGGATGTCCTGAGGATATGAAAGGAGCTAGAAAAATTCAAGTGTTTCAGCCTGAAGGATAGCATCCAAGACAATGCAGCACTCCCTCAGTACTGACCCTCCGACAGTGTAGCACTCCCTCAGTAATGACCTTCCAACAGTGCAGCACTGACCCTCCGACAGTGCAGCACTTGCTCAGTACTGACCCTCCGACAGTGCAGCACTCCCTCAGTACTGTCCCTCCGACAGTGCAGCACTCCCTCAGTTCTGACCCACCAACAGTGCAGCACTCCCTCAGTTCTGACCCACCAACAGTGCAGCACTCCCTCAGCAATGACCCTCCAAAGGTGTAGTACTCCCTAAGTACTGACCATCTAACAATGCAGCACAGCCTCAATACTTACCCTCCGACAGTGCCGCACTCCCTCAATATTGATCCCCTGTCAGGGTAGCACTGCCACAGTACTGAACACCCAACAAGGCAGAACTCCCTTAGTACTGACCCTGACAGTGCAGCACTCCCTCAGTACTGACCCTGACAGTGCAGCACTCCCTCAGTACTGACCCTCTGACAGTGCAGCACTCCCTCAGTACTGACCCTGACAGTGCAGCACTCCCTCAGTACTGACCCTCTGACAGTGCAGCACTCCCTCAGTACTGACCCTCTGACAGTGCAGCACTGGCTCAGTGCTGACCCTCTGTCAGTGCAGCACTCCCTCAGTACTGACCCTCTGACAGTGCAGCACTCCCTCAGTACTGACCCTCTGACAGTGCAGCACTGGCTCAGTGCTGACCCTCTGACAGTGCAGTACTCCCTCAGTACTGACCCTCTGACAGTGCAGCACTCCCTCAGTACTGACCCTCTGACAGTGCAGCACTCCCTCAGTACTGACTCTCTGATAGTGCAGCACCCCCTCCGTACTGACCCTCTGACGGTGCAGCACTCCCTCAGTACTGACCCTCTGATAGTGCAGCACTCCCTCAGTACTGACCTTCTAACAGTGCAGCACTCACTCAGTACTGATCCTCCGACAGTGCAGCACTCCCTCAGTACTGACCCTCTGACAGTGCAGCGCTCCCTCAGTACTGCACTGTGTGTATAAGCCTGGCTCTCGTCTTTGAAGTGCGATTTTAACCCGCCGCTCTCTGCCTTGGGGTTGAGTACCCTGCCCACTCACCACACGGTAACAATGAACTTGTGCTCAATACAACCTACCTCAGAGTATGTTTTACTGCAGTTGTCTTGTCAGGTGTTCACTGAATTTGAGAGTGAAATTACGTGAACATATCACTGGTGTAGAGGTGGAATGTATAATGTGAACCTTTTAAAATGTATCACCCTCATTAACTTTGACCTGACAGACTGTTTGGAAACTGCTCACCCAGTGACAATTTAACGAGACAGATTTACCGTGTGTCAGCTCTGCCGCGCAGGCAAGTTTTCCAATCCATTCTCCCTCTGGACGTGAGTCAGATTTGTTAGTCCCCCTCCCTCTCTGCCACACGCCTCCTCTGCACCCACAGAATCAGTGAATCACTCAACAAGGGGTGAGGCCATTTGGCCCATCATGCCTGTGGTAATGGTCAGCTAGACCATTTCTTGCTATCGCGAGGGTCACGTGACTGTACCGACGACTCAGCCCCAAGTGCGGGCAGTCTTAGAAGCGGAGCTTTTTTTAGCCCTGGCCTTGGGACGAGCACGTGGACACACCAGGAGCACGTGAATAACGTTCACGGCTCCTTACCGGAAACCAGCCCTGCATTCCACGTTTATTACAATGCCTTTGCCAGCTCAGGGTTGTCCTCCATGGGGGAGCTGGGTTTGGCAGGAGTGCACAAGATTGCGGCAGGCTTCGCCAAGGCCCACAGGACGCTCTTCGGCACCAGCTGCCAAGCAGCTGCTAGGGTATCGATGTCTGGTGCCCCGCTGAGGTGAACCCTGCCGGCGCACCCGTCCCTGCCTTCGTCTGCCTTCGTCTGCCTTCGTCTGCCTGTCTGTGGCAAAGGATTACACGCCACAGGGAGGGTAAGCGGCCTTTCTGGACAGCTGCACCGTGCGCCCTAACCCGAGCCGCCAAGTTACCATGGCAACGGGGCCTACCTGCAGAACCCCACCAACCCGCCTTCCAAAGGAAGGAGGGAAACTTGGAGGCTCGGGGGTTGGGGGGGAGAGTGTGAGGCGGCTGCAATTCTCTTGCTTGTTTCCTTACCGTTGCAGGGCAGTGATCACGTATTGTGAAGGAGCGGAGAGGGGAAGGGGATGGAGTGGAGGAAAGAGTCAGCTCCTCAGGGAGGGCATATTCCTGGAGGCATTGTCACTTGCCCTATCGCCTTGACCTATATTCTCACCATTGGTCCATACTCCAGCGCACTTCTCCCCACGGCCAATGGGAAAGAGAATGGACTCTTTACTATCCAATTGGATTCACCTTGACTGGCTAATGCAACAGCCTTTCCTTCACCCGCCCTCACCATCTTAGTAACCAGAAAGTGGAGATGTTCAGGCAAAATATTCATGTTCTCCTTTGGATTTTGGTTCGCAGGAGTAAATGGTCGATCGGCCTTCAATTCCAGAAGTCTCCAGGGCAATTTGGGAGGGTTGCCAACCTCTGCCCAAGGTGCGTCAAAACCTCAGGCTCAAGCGTGGAGTCAAGGTGAGTCCTTTTCGTAGATGAGCCTGGCCCGTGGGAGGATGGGGTGAAGGCTGGCTAGACGGTGGGACCACCCTGCTGCTCCCACAGTGGGGAGGTTTGGAGGGGGTTGCGATTTCAGGCAAGGTGCCCTGAAGCCTGAGGCCTAGATGGTTGACACAATGGCCACTTACGGCAGAGGGAAGGCAAGAGGGTGAGGGTTGGGAGGGAAGGAGAGTGGAGTCAGGCGATTGAAGATTTTAGGGAGGGTGGGACCTAAATGTAAGTTAAACACTCATCAATCCAGCGGTTAACATCTGGAATACACTGCCCAGTCGAGGGATAGGTGCAGATTCAGTAGCAGCTTTCAAAAGAGAATTGGATAAACACTCGGAGGAGAAAGAATGTGCCGGGGGCCGGGGGGGGGTGAAGAAGAGTTGGAGGGCGGGACTAGCTGCTTTTCTCCTCCAAAGAGCCAGCACAGGCTCGATGGAGCGAATGGCCTCCTTCTGCGCTGAACAATTCTTGGGCCTGAACGTTTAGGTGGTTGGACGCGGGGGATTGGTGGGCCCGGAAGCGGTCGGGATAGACCCCCGACTGTGATTGGCCCCTTGCCGCCATTTCACACTGCCTGACCAATTAACAGCCAGCGTGAAGCGCCCGGTGAAGAGCCCAGCGCTGCCGGGGTGGGGGCAGGATAAGGACGGGCACTGATGTTGCTGTGGGCGGGGGTGAGCTCTGCGAGAGAGCTCCCTGAAGGTAGACGGCTGCCTCAGGGAAGCTGCAGGCCCAAGAAAGCTCAAATCCAGGTTTAAAAAGCTGCGAAACAAAAAACGTCCCAGCTTCACAATCAACCAGCTGGAAACAAAATAGCTGTTAAAAGTTCCGTCCACAGATATTTATATTTATTTTATTTCCTAACAGAAATCTCACCCCACCCTTGGATGAGTTTTGATGTAAAATGTAAAGGCCGCTCGGCCGATTCCCCCATCCGCCAAGCGTCAGGTTGGACGGTCCACGGAAAATCAGAGGCAATTGCTCCGTTAATGGGCTTAATTACCCCCTTAATTGTCCGAGGGCGTGCTTCCCAATTTTGCTCATGCCCGCCGAGTGAAATATCGCGCGAGTTCTCGATGACATCGGGACGCTCGCCCGACCTCAACTCTCCCGATTTTACACCAGATCGGGTCAGTCACACACCCACATGCAGGAGGTAAGGTCCTGCCCTATTATTCAGTAAGGAATTCAGGAGAAACCCCTTCACCCAGAGAGAGGGGGGAATGTGGGACTCACTCCCCCACAGGGAGTGGTGGAGGTGAATTGTATCGATACCTTTAAGGGGGAAGCTGGATCAACACATGATTCTTTCATATTTGTTCATAGGATGTAGGCATCGCTGGCTGGGCCCAGCATTTATTGCCCATCCCTAATTGCCCCTTGAGAAGGTGGTGGTGAGCTGCCTTCTTGAGCCGCTGCAGTCCATGTGCTGTAGGTACACCCACCGTGCTGTTAGGGAGGGAGTTCCAGGATTTTGACCCAGCGACAGTGAAGGAACAGTGATATATTTCCAAGTCAGGATGGTGAGTGACTTGGAGGGGAACTTCCAGGTGGTGGTATTCCCATGTGTCTGTTGCCCTTGTCCTTCTAGATGGTAGTGGTCATGGGTTTGGAAGGTGCTGTCTAAGTAGCCTTGGTGAGTTGCTGCAGTGCACCTTGTAGATGGTACACACACTGCTGCTACTGTGTGTCGGTGGTGGAGGGAGTGAATGTTTGTGGATGGGGTGCCAATCAAGCGGGGCTGATTTGTCCTGGATGATGTCGAGCTTCTTGAGTGTTGTGGGAGCTGCACTCATCCAGGCAAGTGGGGAGAATTCCATCACACTCCTGACTTGTGCCTTGTAGATGGTGGACAGGCTTTAGGGAGTCAGGAGGTGAGTTACTCATCTCAGCCTCTGACCTGCTCTTGTAACCATAGTATTTATATGGCTAGCCCAGTTCAGTTTCTGGTCAATGTTAACCCCCAGGATGTTGACAGTGGGGGATTCAGTGATGGTAATGCCATTGAACATCAAGGGGCGATGGTTGGATTCTCTCTTGTTGGAGATGGTCATTGCCTGACACTTGTGTGGCATGAATGTTACTTGCCCCTTGACAGCTTGGATATTGTCCAGGTCTTGCTGCATTTGGACATGGACTGCTTCAGTATGTGAGGAGTCATGAATGGTGCTGAACATTGTACAATCATCAGCGAACATCCCCACTTCTGGCCTTATGATGGAAGGAAGGTCATTGATGAAGCAGCTGAAGATGGTTGGGCCGAGGACACTACCCTGAGGAACTCTTGCAGTGATGTCCTGGAGCTGAGATGACTGACCTCCAACAATCACAACCATCTTCCTTTGTGCTGCGTATGACTCCAACCAGCAGAGAGTTTTCCCCCTGATTCCCATTGACTCCAGTTTTGCTAGGGCTCCTTGATGTCACACTCGGTCAAATGCTGCCTTGATGTCAAGGGCAGTCACTCTCACCTCACCTCGGGAGTTCAGCTCTTTTGTCCATGTTTGAACCAAGGCTGTAATGAGGTCAGGAGCTGAGTGACCCTGGCAGAACCTGAACTGGGCATCAGTGAGCAGGTTATTGCTGAGTAAGTGCTGCTTGATAGCACTGTTGATGACCCCTTCCATTACTTTACTGATGATGGAGAGTAGACTGATGGGGCGGTAATTGGCCAGGTTGGATTTGTCCTGCTTTTTGTGTACAGGACATACCTGGGCAATTTTCCACACAGCCGGGTAGATGCCAGTGTTGTAGCTATACTGGAACAGCTTGGCTAGGGGCACGGCAAGTTCTGGAGCACAAGTCTTCAGTACTATTGCTGGAATATTGTCAGAATCCATAGCCTTTGCAGTGTCCAGTGCCTTCAGCCGTTTCCTGATATCATGTGGAGTGAATTGAATTGGCTGAAGACTGGCATCTGTGATGCTGGGGACCTCTGGAGGAGGCTGAGATGGATCATCCACTCAGCACTTCTGGCTGAAGATTGTTACAAATGCTTCAGCCTTATCTTTTGCACTGATGTGCTGGGCTCCGCCATCATTGAGGATGGGGATATTTGTGGAACCTCCTCCTCCAGTGAGTTGTTTAATTGTCCACCACCATTCACAACTGGATGTGGCAGGACTGCAGAGCTCAGATCTGATCCATTGGTTGTGGGATCGCTTAGCCCTGTCTATCACTTGCTGTTTATGCTGTTTGGCACACAAGTAGTCCTGTGTTATAGCTTCACCAGGTTGACACCTCATTTTTAGGTATGCCTGGTGCTGCTCCTGACATGTCCTCCTGCACTCTTCATTGAACCAGGGTTGATCCCCTGGCTTGATGGTAATGGTAGAGTGGGGGATATGCTGGGCTGTGAGGTTACAGATTGTGTTCGAGTACAATTCTGCTGCTGCTGATGGCCCACAGCACCTCATGGATGCCCAGTCTTGAGTTGCTAGATCTGTTTGAAATCTATCCCATTTAGCACAGTGATAGTGTCACACAACATGATGGAGGGTATCCTCAATGTGAAGATGGGACTTTGTCTCCACAATGACTGTGCGGTGGTCACTCCTACTGATACTATCATGGACAGATGTATCTGCAGCAGGCAGGTTGGTGAGGATGAGATCAAATATGTTTTTCCCTCTTGTTGATTCCCTCACCACCTGCTGCAGACCCAGTCTAGCAGCTATGTCCTTTAGGACTCGGCCAGCTCGGTCAATAGTGGTGCTACCGAGCCACTCTTGGTGATGGACATTGAAGTCCCCGCCCAGAGTACATTCTGCGCCCTTGCCACCCTCAGTGCTTCCTCCAAGTGGTGTTCAACAGGGAGGAGGCACTGATTCATCAGCTGAGGGAGGGCGGTACGTGGTAATCAGCAGGAGGTTTCCTTGCCCATGTTTGACCTGATGCCATGAGACTTCATGGGGTCCAGAGTCGATGTTGAGGACCCCAGGGCAACTCCCTCCCGACTGTATACCACTGTGCCCCCACCTCTGCTGCATCTGCCCTGCCGGTGGGACAGGACATACCCAGGGATGGTGATGGTGGAGTCTGGGACATTATCTGTAAAGTATGATTCTGTGAGGATGACTATGTCAGGCTGTTGCTTGACTAGTCCGTGAGACAGCTCTCCCAATTTTGGCACTAGCCCCCAGATGTTAGTCAGGAGGAGTTTGCAGGGTTGACAGGGCTGAGTTTGCCATTGTCGTTTCCGGTTTCTTGGTTGATGCTGGGTGGTCTGTCCAGTTTCAGTCCTTTTTTTGACTTTGTAGCGGTTTGACACAACTGAGCGTCTCGCTCAGACATTTCAGAGGGTAAGTAAGAGTCAACAGGACATTTTAATTTTTTTTTAACTTGTGTGATCTATCCCATTTCAGATCGTTTTTATTGCCATGTGAATTTTGCTTTAAATCAGCAAATGTCATCAGAGCCTCCTGTGAATCCTGTATTAGTCTGCATGTGGTGAAAGCATTGGGTTTGTCATCAACCCTGTATTCATTTTATTAACATTAATAAATACCGTAAATATAATAAACAGCAAGGATGGAGGGATAGATGCAACCCCAGCCTTCAGGTGATACGTGCAAATCACTTACACTCAAACAGGAGAACGTCACCTCTTCCATCTCATCCATCCTGAACCACCGAGAAGCAAAATACTGCAAATCAGTGGCATTGAAGACTGCGTGCCGATCACTTATCTCTCATTGGGAGCAAGGGTGTGCCCATTCCCATGTCTCCCAGGTAGTGGAGGCTGTAGTTTCTGAAGCTGCTAGCAGCATTGCAGATTGTGGGACACGCCTGGACCTGGATGTCTCATAATGAGCTCAAGATGAGACCAGGCGTCAACCAATCAGGTTGGTTATCAGGTTGGCACCAACAGACCTTTGACCTTTGCTGTGGGTTGTAGAGGTTTCTTTAAGAAAGAACCTTCTGAGATGCCTCAGCATGAGGGTGCCCTGTCCTTCTAGAGAACCAGGTGTGGTTTTTACAACAATCGGAAGTGGTTTCACGGTCATTAGACTTCTAATTCCAGAATTTGTTTCACTGAATTCAAATTCCAATTCGAATTCGAACTCGGGTCCCCAGAGCATTACCCTGGGCCTCCCGATTACTAGTCCAGCGACAGTACCACTGCACCACTGCCTGCCCCCTCAGCCATTGCTGTAATGTAGGAAACACAGCAACCAATTTGTGCACAGCAAGATCCCACAAACAGAACCGTGCCAATGGCAGAGACAGTCCGCTTTCCATTGTGGGCTGAGGGTTAAACTTTGGCCCCCAGGACACTAGGGAGAGGTCTCAGCTGCTCTTCTTCCAAACAGTGGCCGTGAGACCCTCTACACCCACCTGAGAGGGGGCAGGAGGGGGATTCTCTGTTCAGCGTCTCGTCAGACAGATGTGGCCGAAACACCGGCACTGAGCCAATGGGCCGAACGTCCTTGCCTCGGATCCATGAGTCCTGTTCGGCTCCACCCGGTGTGGGGCTGGAGAAGGGTAGAAAGTAGACTGGGCGGGGCAGGGGTATTGAGAGAGCATGTAGACGAGGTGAAGTGTCACTCGGGCAGTTAGACACGGAACCAATCCACAGCGTACTGAAGGATGAAATAAGGTTATGGTGAGCACACCATGGCAGGGTTCATCGGAGCTGGGCCCAGACTGTCAGTGAGGAGCCAGAGAGATGCTGGATTCCTGACATCATCAGGGGAGCCGAGGACTCCAGCTCTGTGGTGCCGGGGAGCTGAATCCACAGTTAGTGACAGGGTTTGGGGCCTTTACGTGACTCAGAGAGCCGTCCGCTGCATTTACTGCGGTGGACTCAACACAGGGTCCGGAATAGAACCTCACTGGGAAACACAGTCAGCAAACACTGGGTCCCCGAACCCTCTCCGGGTTCTGCACTCTCGGCTGTCGGCTGGGCCTAGCCTCTCTGTCTCCACCCTCTGCCCCCCGCAGCCCATCCCCACACACACACACACACAAATCAGCTGCCATGTCCGGTGCGGCCCTGCGGGGTTGGGGTGGTGGGGGTGATGGGTGGGGGGGTGCCTTGGAAGGGTGGGTGGGTGGGAGGGCGGGGTCCTGCCCACAGTGTCCTGGGCCCACTATTTATCCCTCCAAGCACACAGCCAAAAACAGATGGCCTGGCCATTCTCACGTTGTTGGCTGTGGGATCTTGCTGTGCACAAAATGGCCTCTGTGCTTCTTACACTGCAACAGTGACCCCCACCGGCTCATTGAGTATAAGGAAGCCCCCCCCCCCCCCTCCACCCCCGGCCTTCTTCGGTGCCCGGCCTTCTCTTGCGCCACCTTGACATCGAACTCTGAAAGCTAGCGCCCCTGACAGCGCAGCACTCCCTCGGCGCTGGCAGCAGGAGCGGGTTTCTGCACCCAGGCCTGGCCTCAGGATTTCAAGCCTGAGGCCTTCGAGGTCAGAGGTAACCCTGCAGCAAACCGAGAGCCAGGGAGTTCATCACGGGGAACATCACGAGCCGGCAGGCCCTGTTTCCTCTGACAGGAGCCCCGTGCGCAATAGTTTTGTTCCGGGGAGGCAGAGGCAAGATGCAGAGGGGTCTACCCGCCTCTGGAGAGGGGCCCGAGGCTGCAGCAGAGGCAAGGCCACAGGGCTCTCTTTGCGGCCCCGTCGGCCCAGTTTCAGTGATGAATGTCAGGCCCTCAAACCCTCCTCACACCAGCCACACCACATGCCCCCCTCCTTGCACCGCACCCCCCATGCCACTTCACGCCACCCCCATCCATGCCCCCTCTACTCCCCGCACCCCTTTCGTGCCCCTCTGTATCGCCCATGGCTCCTCACCCAGTGGACGGGCGTCTGGACCCCGGTGGGGTTGAAAGAAACTTAACCGTGGCGCCGTCTAACAGATCTTGCCATCAAACGCACCCCCCCGATACTGAAGAAAGCCTCTCGTTCGTGAAACCCCGGAACCCGCTCCCTAACTGCTCCGTGTTAGCTACACTGCGGCTGTTCAAGGAGGGGGGCTCACCACCGCCTTCTCAAGGGTGACTTGGCCAAGGAATGCTGGCCGGGTCCCAGGAGGGAACGAAATAATCAGAAACTCCCCCTCACAGTTACAGGACTAAACACCCCCGTTGTTTTAATCAACAGTGCAGGAGCTGCTGATCAACCTTTGACCTCCAGCCAGCCCCTGACTGCATAAAACTGTACGCTCGGTTATAGAAACATAGAAACTAGGAGCAGGAGGAGGCCATTCGGTCCCTCGAGACTGTTCCGCCATTCATTCTGATCATGGCTGATCATCCAACTCAATAGCCTGCTCCCGCTTTCTCCCCATACCCTTTGATCCCTTTCGCCCCAAGAGCTGTATCTAACTCCTCCTTGACGACTGCAGCAATTGGCTATCTGAGCTCTTTAATGATTGGAGCTTCCATTGTTCGTGACCCATGACCCCCTCCCCCCCAACCCCCCCACCCCGGGTTGGCAGCACCAAGACCCATTTAAGGTGGAATCTTTCAGGCACGTTATTTGTGGCTTCCCACACCAGTGCTTTCTCTGCACGTCAGCGCATTCGCTCAGCGTACACTTTGACGGAGCGCTTTAATGACCCACTGAACGTTTGCATTTTATCTATAAATTCAAATGGGAATTATGCAAATCGAGCTGCATAATCTGAAGCAGAACATGTGTTGGGGTTTTCAATTTGACATTAATCACAGTGGCATTGTCCAGAAAAGTGGAGGCCAGAGGACATAAATCTATATCAGGCAGACATGAATGATAAAAGAGAGCTTTGAGCAGGAACTCCTTACTCACAGAGACTTCCATCTATTTCTCAGCTACAAACTGTCCCTGGGTGACATCAACCGAAAACACAATGTGGAGCTTTATCTGTCCCTGACGGCTCCCCAGCTCTACCTCGTCACCACCTCTCTCGATCCCTCTGTTGCCTCCGATCTGCCGACTGTTTGTCCAACATCCATTGTCGGATGAGCGAATCCTTCCTCCCGTTAAATATGGGGATGGGTGGAGACATTGCCTTCGGGCCAGGCCAAACCTCTGTTCTCTAGCCAATGCCTCCGTCCCACTCCCTGGCCAGCTGTGTGTCGTTGAACCAGACTGTTTGCAAGCAAGGCGTCTCAGGGGACACTCTGTCATTGAGACCTGCATCTCCTGTGCAGTCCAGCTTGCCACTGCCTCAGATCAGCTGTGACTGAAACCCTCTCCCGTGCCTTTGTCACCTCAAGACATGAATATTCCAAAGCATTTCTGGCTGGCCTCCCATTTTGCACCTTCTGTAAGTTTGAGGTTATCCAAAACTCTGCTGCCCATACCCTAAATCGCACTGAGTCCCGTTCCCCTATAACCCCCTGCACTCGCTGACCTAAACTAGCTCCCGATCCAGTAATGCTTCCATTTTAAAATTCTGACTCATTTTCAAATCCCTCCATGGCCTTGTCCCTTCCCTATCCCTGTAACCCCACCCCCCCTCCATCCCCACAGTCCTCCGAGATCTCTGAGCTCCTCCAATTCCGGCCTCTTGAGCGTCCCCCGGTTGCCCATCGCTCCACCACCATCGGCGGCCGTGCCTTCAGCTGCCTGGGGGCCCTAAGCTCTGGAATTCCCTCCCTAAACCTCTCCACCTCTCACACCCCTTTGAAACGATTAGGGAGAGTGTCGAAAATATTCACAGGAACAGTTACAGTGATCAGGAACTTCAGTGACATCAGATATTGGAGCAGCTGGGTCTGATCTCCCAGGAGGAGAGAAGGTTGAGGGGAGATTTGATTGAGGTGTTCAAAACCATGAGGGGTCTGGACAGTGGAGAGAGGGAGAAACTGTTCCCATTGGTGGAAGGATCGAGAACCAGAGAGCACAGATTTAGGGTGATTGACAAAAGAAACAACACGAACTTCAGGAGAAACATTTCCACGCAGCGAGTGGTTAGGGTCTGGAATGCACTGTCTGAGCGTGTGGTGGAGACAGGGTCAATCGAGTGGTTAGGATCAGGTATGCATTGTCTGACAGTGTGGGGGACACAGATTAACTGGAGGCTTTCGAACAATAATTGGATAATGATCTGAAGAGAGGGGGTTGCGAGGGCTCTGGGGAAAAGGCCAGGACGTTTATTTCTTCTTTCATGTGATGTGGACACCTCTGGCGAGGCCAGCATTTGTTGCCCCTCCCTAATTGCCACTGAGTGACTTGCTGGGCCATTTCAGAGGGTAGTTAAGAGTCAACCACGTGGCTGTGGGTCTGGAGTCACATGTAAGCCAGACCGGGTAAGGAGGGCAGGTTTCCTTCCCTAACAGGGAACTGAGACTAGTTAATAATTCCAGGTTATTAATTAAATTTAAATTCCACCAGCTGCCATAAGGGGATTTGAACCCATGACCCCAGGGCATTAGACATCCCTCAGGGCAATGTCATGACCAATCAGAGTCAAGCAGCCTGGTTTAAACTGCAAACAATGTTTGGCAGTAAGTTAACTGCCAACCACCATCACTGGTGCATTCTCCATGCCAACGAAGCAGCACTCTCTTCACATGCAGTATAAATTGTTGTTTCTCTCTGATGAGTGCAAGACAAGAAGCTTCGACATGTATCTTTGTGTAGCCAAAAGATATTCTGGCACTGGAGAGGGTGCAAAAATGATTTTTTTTTTTTTGGTATGAGAGGCCATCAGGAAAGATTGAACAGGCTGGGGCTCTTTACTCAACAGTAGAGAAGACCAGTGGCTGACCTGAAAGAGGTAGAGAAGGTGTTTCCACTTGTGGACGAGTCCAGAACAAGGGATCCTCCCTGGTAAACGCAATGGGGGATACGGAAGCGCGGTGAGAATGTGGAACTCACTCCCACAGGGAGTGGTTGAGGCAAATAGTGCAGATCAAGGGCCCGGGAGAGATGGATGCAGACAGCGCTGAACACTGGGACCCGGGGCTGGGGTGAGGTTGGGGGGTGGGGGGGGGTGGGGGGGGGTGCGCGTTGGGGTTCCGGACTCTGTGTTTTAAACAGAGTTTCTCCCTGTCCAGACCGAGTAGCTAGAGCCGCAGGCTGGCTTCAAAATATCGGAACTGGAGAGTTCTGACCTTTCTAAATCCCGTCTGTCATCGCCAAGCACCAAGTCTGGTTTTATAATAATTTTCTTGTTTATGGAAGAAACCTCTGGGCATAGAGTGGTCATTCTGAAATCCATAAGTAAAGCACATAGTTGACTGCAGAGCTGACTGGGGAAATCATTTAAACATACGTTGCGGCCTACGGAATGGTGGAACTAGGGACAGACAGTGCAATCCTCCCATCCCAGCCCCAACAGGCTTGGACTCAATGGGCTGAATGGCCTCCCTGGTACAGTAACGATTCTAACTCTAAGGGGTATTCAGGTCACATATAATCTCCCTCTCACTGCTCAGGCCGAGGTTGAATGGAACCTGAGGTCTCCCTTCAACTGAATGACACGATCCCGCAGCAGGGAAGCAGCGGGGTAGGGGGAGGGGGAGGGAGTGGGACAGGGGGCTGGCTGGGGAATGGGGGAGGGGATTGTGAGTTTGCTTTTTAGCGGCCTTAAGTAAATCCTAGGCAACAAACCTTGCAATTTTTATTAAGCAGTGAGTTCAACTCTGTGCTGAAAATGATGAGGGAGTTTGGATAGAGTAACTAGGCAGAAACAGTTTCCAGTGACTGGAGGGTGGGTAACCAGAGGGACACGGATTGAAGAGAGTCGGGGAATGAACCAGAGGGGGAGACGAGGAGGATTTTTTTTTTACGCAGCGAGTTGTTGTGCTCTGGAAGGCGCTGCCTGAAAGGGCGGTGGAATAGGAACTTTCAAAAGGGGAATCGGTTAAACACTTGAAGGGAATGGATTTGCAAGGCTAAGGGGGGAAGGGTGGGGGGAGAGCAGGGAGGAGTGTGGGACCAACTGGAGAGCTCTTTCAAAGAGCCAGCACAGACATGAAGGGCTGAATGGCCTCCTTCTGTGCTGTAGCCCTGTAGGATTCTTGTGATATGCTGCCTCGGTGCAATCAGTTTTGACCGAGCAGAATTGTTAATGCAGATTTATAGGACTCTCATTAAAGCCAAGGGCCTTCCCACAGTTGAAATCTTTTCGTGCTTAATAATGCTGCCTCTGTGGATGAGGCTGTAGATCACTAATAAAGTATTATACTGCAGTCACAAATCAATTGTATGTTTTAAGCGGTACAGGGCGCATTCTTTATGGAGAAGGCAGTTGAAAAACAGGAGCGTTGTGTAGAGCGTGTGTTGAATCTTGGTCAGGCTACACTTGGCGTTACAATCTGGTCTCCCATTATGAAAAAGGATAGAGAGGGACTGCAGGAGGTTCGATAGGGATTTACTAGAACGGTGAGGCAACTGAGTGGGAAAGTCAGGGAAGGCTGAGGAGACTGGGACTCTTTTCCCTACAAACGAGAAAGCTAAGGGTGGACCGGATAGAGGTCTTTAAAATCATCAGGGTGATTGACAGGGGAGGTGGTGGTGGCGGAGAGGTATTGTCCCTGGGCTAGTGTTGTAGAAACCCAGGTCAAAGCCCTGGGGACCTGTGTTCATAATCTCACCCATGTCAACTCATGACGTTTGGATCCAATAAAATCAAGAATTAAAAGATCTGATGATGGTCATGAAATGATTGTTGTAAAAACCCATTGGGTTCACTAACGTCCTTTAGTGAGGGAAATCTGCCCTCCTTACCTGGTCTGGCCTACACGTGACTCCAGACCCACAGCAACGTGGTTGACTCTTCAATGCAATAAATGTTGGCCTAGCCCACACCCCATAAAAAGAACGTTCTGGAAATACTCAGCAGGCCAGGCAGCATCTGAGGAGTTGGTTGAATTTTACCCCCCTCCCTGAGCACAGACCCCATGATGTTGGGTAGATAATTGCCTGAGTCACACCAGGCTTCCAGGACCGGCACGGACCACCCCCACCCCCCCCCCACACCCCACACCCCCAACCCCAGCCCCCACCACCTGTCTTTCCAGCCGCCTCTACATTAAACCCCAGCCGATGTTTCAGGTCGATGTCCTTTCATCAGGTCTGGGGGAAGAAAAGATGTGACACGTTTTAAGCCAGTGCAGAGGCAGGGAAAAGACGGAGAGATAGAATGTAAAACGGAGAGATTAAATGGCAAAAGGGATAAAGTTGCAAGGGGTTGGTGATGGAGAAAGTAAATAAAACAATAGATGGGTCTAGAGGAGGTGTGAATGGCAGGGTGTAGAGGAGGTGTGAATGACAGGGTCTAGAGGAGGTGTGAATGACAGGGTGTAGAGGAGGTGTGAATGGCAGGGTGTAGAGGAGGTGTGAATGGCAGGGTGTAGAGGAGGTGTGAATGACAGGGTCTAGAGGAGGTGTGAATGGCAGGGTGTAGAGGAGGTGTGAATGGCAGGGTCTAGAGGAGGTGTGAATGACAGGGTGTAGAGGAGGTGTGAATGGCAGGGTGTAGAGGAGGTGTGAATGGCAGGGTGTAGAGGAGGTGTGAATGGCAGGGTGTAGAGGAGGTGTGAATGGCAGGGTGTAGAGGAGGTGTGAATGACAGGGTGTAGAGGAGGTGTGAATGGCAGGGTGTAGAGGAGGTGTGAATGGCAGGGTCTAGAGGAGGTGTGAATGGCAGGATGTAGAGGAGGTGTGAATGGCAGGGTGTAGAGGAGGTGTGAATGGCAGGGTGTAGAGGAGGTGTGAATGACAGGGTGTAGAGGAGGTGTGAATGACAGGGTCTAGAGGAGGTGTGAATGGCAGGGTCTAGAGGAGGTGCGAATGGCAGGGTGTAGAGGAGGTGTGAATGGCAGGGTGTAGAGGAGGTGTGAATGGCAGGGTGTAGAGGAGGTGTGAATGACAGGGTCTAGAGGAGGTGTGAATGGCAGGGTCTAGAGGAGGTGTGAATGGCAGGGTCTAGAGGAGGTGTGAATGGCAGGGTGTAGAGGAGATGTGAATGGCAGGGTCTAGAGGAGGTGTGAATGGCAGGGTCTAGAGGAGGTGTGAATGGCAGGGTCTAGAGGAGGTGTGAATGGCAGGGTCTAGAGGAGGTGTGAATGGCATCACCAACCGTCTGAAGAAAATGGGAATGGGGATTATGATCTGAAATTGGTGAACTCGATGCTGTAAAGTACATAACCGAGTGATGAGGGGCTGGTCCTTAAGCTTGCAGTGAGCTCGGTTAGAACAGTATGGGGGCTGAGGACAGAGGGGTCAGAGTTGGAGAGGGGCGGGGAATTAAAATGACAGACAGCCAAAAACTCTGGGTTGTGGACTGAGCAGAGGTGCTTTCCAAAGAAGTCATTCAATCTGCTTTTTGGTCTGTCCGTATTGAGGAGGAGGCATTGCGAGCAGCGAGTTCAGTAAACAACATTGAAACCAGGACGAGTAAATCACTGCTTCGGCTGGAGGGAGCATCTGGACCTTGGGCAGTGAGGAGAGGGATAGTGAAAGGGAGCTGGTGTTACATTGCCAGCCCCTGCCTCCAAATTGGGAAGAGGAGAGGCCAATGGAAGAAACAGAAATAAACCCAACGGGGAATTCAGGAGAAACCCCTTTACCCAGAGAGTGGGGAGAATGTGGAACTCGCTCCCACAGGGAGTGGTCGAGGTGAATAGTATCGATACATTGAAGGGGGAAGCTGGATAAACACATGAGGGAGACAGGAATAGAAGGATAGGCTGATAGGGGGAGATGAAGAGGGGGGTGGGAGGAGGCTCGTATGGAGCAGATACACCAGCACAGAGCAGATGGGCTGAATGGCCTGTTTCTGTACAGAGTCAGTGTAACTCAATGTATAAACCGTCCCACTAGAGCTATAGTTGAGGGAAATATTCCTTCCACAAGCGTTGCTCGGTCAGCTCCCTGAATGAGTGTTACAGAGATGGCCGGGTGCACCTTCCCATCAGGCGTAACGTGTGTCAGCTCCTATTCCCAAGACAGATGCACAGCACATCACCTGTGACTAAGTGGGATATTTCAGTCTGAGCTTGAATGCACCTGGAGGCAAGAACATGGGAAGACGCTGTCCGTCGTGCACTGAGCCTCCTGTCAGAGACAACGATCATTAGCCCGTACAGACTCTGGCTCTGCAGATGCCTGTACCTGCGTAATAAGAGCATCAGTCAAAAGTGACAGCGCCCCTCTTCCTCGCTCGGTTAGAGCGCGTGGGCTTTAGTGCACCTTCAATCTGGGAAGGACTCAGCCCGTTTCTGCCGCCTTGAAGATTAAGCCGCACTGGTTAATTCATCAGCGGGACAATCCCAGGCAGCTGACCTCTCTCCTCACCCTCAACTACCCTGCCTCGCCAACCAGTAATGCCTCGAGTTGAAAATATTCAGCCTTTCTGCTCGATTAGGCCTCAGAAGTGCTTACCCTCCAGCGACAAGACCACCAACAACAACTTATATTCATCTAGCGCCAGTGCCGCAATGCTATCACAGAACGCTTACAGCGCAGGAGGAGGCCATTGAGCCCGTCGGGCCTATGCTGGCCCTCCAAATGAGCAACGGGCCTTGTGTCACACTAGGCCCACTCGCCCTCCTCTCCCCCCACCCCCCCCCCCCTGCCCCTCGCGTTCCACGCTGGGCGGAGTTTAATTGCCCCCACCCCACCCCCACCCACCCCCAAGCGTGAAATCACAGTGCGGGGGTGCCAACTGCGGACGGTGGTCAGCTTCCGGACCGCCCTCGCCCATCCCCACCGAGGGCAAAGTCCTGCTCAAGGTGCTTTGCAGGGAGCGTCATATAATAAAGTATGGCACCGGGCCTTGTGAGGAGCTGTTAGGTTAGATGATTGAGAGGTTGGCTAAAGAGGTAGGTTTGGAGGAGAGTCCCAAAGGGGGTAGAGAGGCAGGGAGGTGTAGGGAGGGTATTCCAGAGCTCAGGGCTCAGCAGCTGAAGACCAGGCTGCCATCGATGGAGCCAAATGCTTCGGTAACGTGTCTTATTGTTTCTCAAGAATGCTACTGACTTGGGTCAGCTACAATTGTAGCGGCAGGGCAGGGGGTTGCTCCCCATTGACCCTGAGCCCACTGCCAGTCGGTACCTTCAGGAGAGCAGCACTCCAGACAAGGGAACACGTCTCCAAAGAGATTAATTGGTGAATCAAGGTTTTTACGGTGACCTGATTGCAGAAGAAGTCAATTTGCAAGTCTCTGTCCTGTCGCAGATTGAACCAACATGTGGTGGCTCTGACCCAGTATTACAGTATCTTGGCAGCGGAGAAGCAGACCATTCGGCCCATCAAGCCTGCGCTGGCTCTGTGAAAGAGCATTCCTACCCAGCCCCACACCGCGTTTGAACGCAGACTCTCTGCACGATGTCCGTGCTATTGTTCTTGATCCCCACCCTCCCTGAAGACAGATCGGGGAAATCAAGCCTGACTCTCCACCACACGTTCTGGACACGGGCCCTCCTTAGCAATGCGTGACCCTGAGGGCAGCTGTTAACGGGCCATGTTAGTCCAAATGGCAAAAAAATCCAAGGGTGTCAATCCCTGCCCTGCACCTCTGGATCTCGCTGCCTGAAAGGGGAGTAGAGGCAGAAACCCTCAGCTCACTGAAAAGGTTTCTGGATATGGACCTCAAGAGCCGTAACCTGCAGGGATAAGGAGCAAACGCTGGAAAGCGGGGTGAGGCTGGGGGGCTCGTTTCTCGGCTGGCACCAAGATGATGGGCCGAGTGGTCTCTTTCTGTGCCATAAACTGTCTCTGACTCTCTGGTGACTCAATGAGCTGCATGTTTACCTTTTGAATTGGAACGTTTTCAGCTCAATACTCAACACTCCCCGTGCAAGTAATCCAAGCCAATACTCCCCGTGCACATAATCCAGGCCAATACTCCCCGCGCACATAATCCAGGCCAACGCTCCCGTGCCACATAATCCAGGCCAATGCTCCCCGTGCACATAATCCAGGCCAATGCTCCCCGTGCCACATAATCCAGGCCAATACTCCCCGTGCACATAATCCAGGCCAATGCTCCCCGTGCACATAATCCAGGGCACTACTCCCCATGCACATAATCCAGGCCAATACTCCCCATGCACATAATCCAGGCCAACACTCCCCGTGCACATAATCCAGGCCAACACTCCCCATGCACATAATCCAGGCCAATACTCCCCATGCCACATAATCCAGGCCAATACACCCTGTGTGCATAATCCAAGCCAATACTCCCCGTGCTCATAATCCAGGCCAATACTCCCCATGCACATAATCCAGGCCAATACTCCCCATGCACATAATCCAGGCCAACACTCCCCATGCACATAATCCAGGCCAACACTCCCCGTGCACATAATCCAGGCCAACACTCCCCATGCACATAATCCAGACCAACACTCCCCATGCACAAACTCCAGACCAACACTCCCTGAGCACATAATCCAGGAGAGGCAGTCAGCAGCACCTAGAGGAGAGTGTGAGAGGAGGACCCTGGGACATGCAGTCAGCAGCACCAAGAGGAGAGTGTGAGAGGAGGACCCTGGGACAGGCAGTCAGCAGCACCAAGAGGAGAGTGTGAGAGGAGGACCCTGGGACAGGCAGTCAGCAGCACCAAGAGGAGAGTGTGTGAGGAGGACCCTGGGACAGGCGGTCAGCAGCACCTAGAGGAGAGAGAGAAGGACCCTGGGACAGGCGGTCAGCAGCGCTTAGAGGAGAGAGAGAAGGACCCTGGGACAGGCGGTCAGCAGCACCTAGAGGAGAGTGTGAGAGGAGGACCCTGGGACAGGCAGTCAGCAGCACCTAGAGGACAGTGTGAGAGGTGGACCCTGGGACAGGCAGTCAGCAGCACCTAGAGGGGAGAGAGGAGGACCCTGGGACAGGCAGTCAGCAGCACCTAGAGGAGAGAGAGGAGGACCCTGGGACAGGCAGTCAGCAGCACCTAGAGGAGAGAGAGGAGGACCCTGGGACAGGCAGTCAGCAGCACCTAGAGGAGAGAGTGAGAGGAGGACCCTGGGACAGGCAGTCAGCAGCACCTAGAGGAGAGAGTGAGAGGAGGACCCTGGGACAGGTGGTCAACAGCACCTAGAGGAGGGAGAGGAGAACCCTGGGACAGGCAGTCAGCAGCACCTAGAGGAGAGAGAGGAGGACCCTGGGATAGGTGGTTAGCAGCACCTATAGCAGAGAGAGGAGGACCCTGGGACAGGTGGTCAGCAGCACCTAGAGGAGAGAGAGGAGGACCCTGGGACAGGCAGTCAGCAGCATTCCTCAGGGGTGCCTGTGATCAACATGGTGGCCAGGTAGGCAGACGAAAGTTGGGGGTGAGGTAATGCTGGCTTCCTGGTCTGGCGCATCTCCATGCTCCTGACATTCGGTGGGGGGGGCGGGGGAGTTGGGGTTGTGTGGGGAGGTGGGGGTGTTGGGGGAGGTGGGGGTGTTGGGGGAGATGGGGGCTGTTGGGGGAGGTGGGTATTTTGTGGGAGGTGGTGGTGTTGGGCAAGGTGGGGGTGTTGGGGGAGTTGGGGTTGTGTGGGGTTGTGGGGGTGTTGGGGGAGGGGTGGTGGTGTGGGGAGGTGGGGGTGTTGGGGGAGGTGGGGGTGTTGGGGGAGGTGGGGTTGTGTGGGGAGGTGGGAGTGTTGGGGGAGATGGGGGCTCTTGGGGGAGGTGGGTATTTTGTGGGAGGTGGTGGTGTTGGGCGAGGTGGGGGTGTTGGGGGAGTTGGGGTTGTGTGGGGATGTGGGGGTGTTGGGGCAGGTGGGGGTGTTGGGGGAGTTGGGGTTGTGTGGGGATGTGGGGATGTTGGGGGAGGTGGGGTGGTGTGGGGAGGTGGGGGTGTTGGGGGAGGTGGGGCTTTTAGGAGAGGTGGGTGAGGGGTTGGGGGAGGTGGGGGTTTTGGAGGAGGTGGGGGTTTTGGAGGAGGTGGAGATGTTTGGGGAGTTGGGGGGTGTTGGGGGAGGTGAGGGTGTTGGGGAGGTGGGGGTGTTGGGGGAGGTGGGGGTTTTGGGGGAGGTGGGCGTTTTGGAGGAAGTGGGGATGTTTGGGGAGGTGGGGGGTGTTGGGGGAGGTGGGGGTTTTGGGAGATGTAGGCGTTTTGGAGGAGGTGGGGATGTTTGGGGAGGTGGGGGTGTTGGGGAGGTGGGTGTGTTGGGGGAGGTGGGGCTGTTAGGGGAGGTGGGGGTTTTGGTGGAGGTGGGGGTTTTAGGGGAGGTGGGTGGGGGGTTGGGGGAGGTGGGGTTGTGTGGGGAGGTGGGGGTTTTGGGGGAGGTGGGGGTTTTAAGGGAGGTGGGTGGGGGGTTGGGGGAGGTGGGGTTGTGTGGGGAGGTGGGGGTTTTAGGGGAATTGGGTGGGGGGTTGGGGGAGGTTGTGTTGTGTGGGGAGGTGGGGTTATGGTGGAGGTGGGGGTTTTAGGGAAGGTGGGTGGAGGGTTGGGGGAGGTGGGGTTGTGTGGGGAGGTGGGGGTTATGGTGGAGGTGGGGGTTTTAGGGGAGGTGGGTGGGGGGTTGGGAGAGGTGGGGTTGTGTGGGGAGGTGGGGGTTATGGGGGAGGTGGGGGTTTTAGGGGAGGTGGTTGGGGGGTTGGGGGAGGTGGGGTTGTGTGGGGAGGTGGGGGTTTTAGGGGAGGTGGGTGGGGGGTTGGGAGAGGTGGGGTTGTGTGGGGAGGTGGGGGTTATGGTGGAGGTGGGGGTTTTAGGGGAGGTGGGGGGGGGGTTGGGGGAGGTGGGGTTGTGTGGGGAGGTGGGTATTTTGGGGGAGGTGGGAGGGTGAAGCCTCAGATCAATTACCTTAATTAGCCTCTTAATTGCGTTAACAATCTTCCCGGCACTTGCAGGCAGTTCACCATTTTGCCCCTAACAGAGCCTTCAGGAAAATGGGAGGGGGATTGGGATTGTGTCACGGAATGGGCACCTGGGGAATTCCGCACCTCTGCCTCTCCCCACTCCCAAACTGACACCAATATCCTGCCCAAAGAGATTGGACTGAGAGGCAGAAAGGACACAAGTCAGAATTAAACATGAAACTTTCAAAATCTCCAAGAAGAATTTAGTACCTGTAGGAATGAGAGATTGAGGAACGTTACAGGAACGATTATTATGCCATCACCTCCCAACCAGACAAGCAGACGGTTTAATAGGATCCTTGTAAGGATTGTCCCTGCGATTTGGGTCCCTCAGGAGCTGCCATCTATTTTTTTGGATCCTTCCTGCTTCTAGAGGCTACCTATTGTTGAGGGCCTGTGGAAATTTCTCCTGATCCCAGACGTGCTTGAAGATGGTTGTAAGTTAGTGTCAGATTCTGTCCTCTCGCACTTCCGACCCTCTGCTGGAATGTCGTCTGGGCCGAGCAGCCTCACAGAGCCATGTGGCACTGTTAGGGATGAACAGGGGACGGCCAATATGGGACAGGTACCAGAGAGGCGCGGGGTGCATCTATATGTGCTGTTTGTCGACCTGAATAAAAGCTTGGACAGTGTGGGTTGACCTGGTCTTCGGACACCTGCTCCCCAAGCTCGCACACCCAAAGACTTTTGTCAAAACCCTGGCCGTGTGGAAGGGAAATCGTGTTTAACCAGCTTATCGGAGTTCATAGAGGAACTGTGGATAAAGCGGAACCAGTGGATGTGCTGTACTTAGATTTCCAGAAGGCATTTGAAATAAAGTGCCACATCAAAGGTTATTGTGGAAAATGTAAGCTCAAGGTGTAGGGGGTAACACATTGGCATGGAGAAGGGAGGGTAACACATTGGCATGGAGAAGGGAGGGTAACACATTGGCATGGAGAAGGGAGGGTAACACATTGGCATGGAGAAGGGAGGGTAACACATTGGCATGGAGAAGGGATTGGCTGGCTACTCGGAAGCAGAGAGTTGGCATTTTCTGGCTGGCAGGATGTAATGAGTGATGTGCCACAGGGATCAGTGCTGGCACCTCAACTCTTCACAGTTTTTATAAATGACTCGGATGAGGGGATAGTTGCCAAATTTGCTGATGACACAAAGATTGGTTGGAAAGTAAATTGTGAAGAGGACATAAGGATCTACAAACAGAAATAGACAGGGTAAGTGAGTGGACAAGGATCTGGCAAATGGAGTATACTGTGGCAAAATGTGAAATTGTCCAATTTGGCAGGAAGAATAAAAGAGAGATGGTGAGAGATTGCAGAGCTCTGAGATGCAGAGGGATCTGGGTGTCCTAGTGCATGAATTGAGGAAAGGTTAGTGTGCAGGTACAGCAGGTAATTAGGAAAGATAATTGAATGTTATCATTTATTGTGAGGGGAATCGATTACAAAGGTGGGGAGGTTATGCTTTAGTTATACAGAGCACTAGTGAGACCACATCTAGAGTCCTGTGTATACTCAGGGTCACATTATTTAAGGAAGGATGTAAATGTGTTGGAAGCAGTTCAGAGAAGGTTTACCAGACTACTACCTGGAATGGGAGGGTTGTCTGATGTTGGACAGGCTAGGTTTGTATCTGCTGGAGTTTAGAAGAGTGAGAGGTGACTTGACTGAAACATATAAGATCCTGAGGGGTTTTGACAGGGTGGATGTGGAGAGCATGTTTCCTCTAGTGGGGTCACTCATTTAAAACAGAGATGAGGAAAAATGTATTCATTCAGAGTGTGTTGTGAGTATTTGGAACTCTCTTCCTCAAGAGGATATGGAAGCAGAGTTTGAATATTTTTAAGGTAGAGGTGGATAGATTCTTGGTGAGCAAGGGGGTGATAGGGTATCGGGTTGGGCGGGATGCAGATTAGAGGTTATCAGGTCAGCCACAATCTTATTAAATGGCAGGGCAGTCTCGAGGGGCTGAATGGCCTCCGCCTGCTCCTTGTTCACATGTAGCTCCATGATGGATTGGTGTTTGTGCCTGTGGCGAGACAGTCGATGCCTTTGCAGTAACCAGCAGTGTAAAACAAGGGTGTGTTATAGCTCCAGAGCTCTTCAATCCCTTCTTTTTGCTCCAGTGCTTGAGGAAGCCATCAGAGATATGCTCAACATGCACTTCTGTCCCCGACCGACTGGCACATTCCAAGGTCCAGGACTACGGGCTGAGGGATGCAGTAAAGCTTGCGGCAGCCCCTGCAGAGGTGCAATGGGGAAGGGTCGCTGTCTGAGACCTTTCAGCCACAGTGCACCGAGGGGCTGGGAACTGTATAGACCCCTCGGGCTGTACAGCTCACAATGAATGTCTGCAGTAAATACTAATTGTGTTATAATTGTATTGAAGCCCCTCAGAGAGCAACATGATGTATGTTGATAACTCCAATCCCATTGTCTGACTGTCTGTAATGACCAGATTGAAATGACTGTAATATTCATTGATTGTATTGAAGCACTTCGTGATCCATGTGTAAAAGTTGAATCTGATTGCACTTTTTGTGATGGACATTTAGAAATGTTTTGTTCTTCCAGATACTTTATGAATAAAGTATATTTTTCAAAAAAAGACAAACATCCAGTTCTGTTCGGGAAAGGTCTTCAATCAGACCTTCAATCCACCAACACACAGAGGCAGCAACCAGAGATTACTCGTATGCGGCTGACTGTGCCCTAGCTGTTTCCAACAAGGGAAACGTACAGAGGACGGTAAAAAAATTCTCGGGTGCTGCTAAAGGTGGTGCAACTCCGAACCAGTGTCTCTGACGCTGAGGTCGTGGTTCAGTTAGCACCATTCACAGACAAGGAAACACCAGACATCACCATTGATGGCCCCTGTCTTAAGGTTGTAAAAGAGTTCCCAACCTGGTAGTGTGCTCCACAGGGTTGCTGTGATTGAGAGAATACCGGTTCTCGCATCCCCAGAGCAGATTCTGCCTCTGACCAACCCCAAGATCCTGTCTGGAAGCAGTGTGGCCTTAAACTGACGTCTAAGCTCCACCAGGCCCTTGTCCTTACAACCCTGCGGTATGACTCAGGACCCTGGGTCTGCTATAGACACCATGTCGAAGTTCTGGAACGCTTCCCCCAACTGTTACAAGTACATCTTAAGAAAGAGGCCTTACAAACTTCTGAAATAAATACGGGAAATGCTGTAAAAACACAGCAGGTCTGGCAGCACTTGCGGAGAGAGAAATGGAGTTAACATTTCCAGTTTGTGTGACTCTTCTTCAGAACTAAAGCAGGGTAGAAGTGTGATGGGTTTCATGCTGTTTAAGAGGGTGCAGAGCAGGTGGGGCAAGATAGAATGTCAGGGTTAGGAGGGATTTGACAAAGATGCCATGGACACAAGACAAGGGGAATGTTAATGATAGTGTTAAAGACTAAAGAAGGTGCTAATAGCGGCATAACGGTAAGATAGATGAATGTGTTAATAGCAGAACAAGGGTCAGTGCTCTCTGAAAACAAAACATAAAAACAAGTCACAGATCAGCCCAATGGGAGGAAGGGGCTGGGAAAATTGTTTTTAAAAAGATCAAAATGGAGGAGAAAGGTCATGATCTGAAGTTGTTGAACTCAATATTCAGTCCGGAAGGCTGTAAGGTGCCTAGTCGGAAGATGAGGTGTTGTTCCTCCAGTTTGCGTTGGGCTTCACTGGAACAATGCAGCAGGCCAAGGACAGACATGTGGGCAAGAGAGCAGGGTGGAGTGTTAAAATGGCAAGCGACAGGGAGGTCTGGGTCATGCCTGCGGACAGGCTGAAGATGTTCTGCAAAGCGGTCGCCCAGTTTACGTTTGGTCTCTCCAATGTAGAGGAGACCACATTGGGAGCAACAAATGTAGTAGACTAAACTGAGGGCAGTGCAAGTGAAGCGCTGCTTCACCTGAAACCTTCAAACCTCTTGCGTTGCAGGCCACCTCTCTTGGGAAAAAGCTGCAGCTGACCGCCCCCCTGCCGGTGGAGGTAAGCGCTGAAACTTGGCTCAGCCTGTTTCAAGGACCATCCAGGCCAAACCCGCAATACCCGATGTGCCCAGAGGTGGCACAGCTGTAGAAGGTTCTCCCCGGACACCGACGTCAACAGCAAGAACTTCCAGCCCTGTGGGTGTCCATGTCGATCCCACACCGGATTCTTTAGCCACGAGAGGACCCGCGGTAGAGAGGATGAAGGCACTTACAGCTGGGCGGTACTTGGACAAAAGGAGTCAGTCACCGCCACATCATTGAGATGCCACTTGTGCCAAGCAACCAGTGTCCGGGTATCATTCAAACCCTCAGATTCACTGTGATGTTCGTGACAAAGAAACCCAAAATCAAAATGCTGGAAACCTGGAATAAGAAAAGACGAGAAACGTGCTGGAAATACTCAGGAGGTCCATCCGCACCTCTGAAGAGAGAAGCAGAGTTAAAGTTCCAAACTGACATCTCTTAACAGAGTCAGAGCCAATGCTTACACAGTAATAACACTGAACATTTTTACACAGTAATAACACTGAACAGTTTTAATTCCCCAGCAAGGTTTAAGATCAATTGGCTAAATTCCTTTACAGTCCCAACCTACGGCACACATTGAGCTCTGATGAAAGGTCACCGGCCTGAAATGTTGGCGCTCTTTCTCTCTCCGCAGGCGCTGCCAGTCTGGCTGAGTGTTTTTCCTTACCCCCGGCACTTCTGTTCGAATTTCCAACTCTTTTATTCCATAAAGGGTTGAACCGAGATGTGCTTGAGCTGACTGGAGCTGTGAAACCAGTGAGTAATGCGGTGTTAGGTTGACTCCATTAGATGAACAATTACCAAATTGGGTGCTAATGAGTGGCATTAATCTACTGTCTTAACGTGGAGAGATGCAGTTAGGAGAAGATTGTCCTGACATGAGTGGCCGTGGACTAAAACAAAAGGCACTAGATCGTCAAATCCAGGCCAGGGATTAGAGCAACCATAGAACCATAGAACACTACAGCACAGAAAACAGGCCATTCAGCCCTTCTAGTCTGTGCCGAAATATTATTCCGCTAGTCCCACTGACCTGCACCTAGTCCATAACCGTCCAGATCTCTCCCATCCATGTATCCATCTAATTTATTCTTAAAACTTAAGAGTGAGCCCGCATTTACCACGTCAGATGGTAGCTCATTCCACACTCTCACCACTCTCTGAGTGAAGAAGTTCCCCCTAAACCTTTCCCCCTTCACCCTAAAGCCATGTCCTCTCATGTTTATCTCTCCTAATCTAAGTGGAAAGAGCCTACTCGCATTTACTCTGTCTATACTCCTCATAATTTTGTAAACTTCTATCAAATCTCCCCTCATTCTTCTACGCTCCAAGGAATAAAGTCCTAACCTGTTTAATCTTTCCCTGTAACTCAACTCCTTAAGACCCGGCAACATCCTAGTAAATCTTCTCTGCACTCTCTCAATCTTACTGATATCCTTCCTGTAGTTAGGTGACCAGAACTGCACACAATACTCCAAAGTTGGCCTCACCAATGTCTTATCCAACCTCACCATAACATCCCAACTCCTATACTCAATACTCTGATTTATGAAGGCCAGTATGCCAAAAGCTTTCTTTACAACCCTGTCTACCTGTGACGCCACTTTCAGGGAATTATGTATATGAACACTAGAGGATGGAAAAATTGGGCAAAGAAGTGGGACAGGGGCCTTTGGGGGCCTGTCCCTGTTGGGGGTGAAGATGGGCTGATTGGCCTGCCCTTGCTACAATGACCTTCTGCTTTCGTGTCATCGGGGCAGGACAGAGTTGGGAGAGGAAGGAAGACCCTTGCGTTTCTATAGCGCCTTTCACCATGTCAGGACCCTCGTCCTGCCGCTCTGACCCCCACCCCCCCCACCCCCCCAACCCTGTGCTCCCGCACCCCCCCCCCCCCCCCCCCGCCCCCCCACCCCCCAAGCACTTCACAGACCAACGGGGGAGTCCTTGAAGCCTGGCCACTGAGGTAACGTAAGAAATGTGGCAGCCAATTGACGCACAGCAGGATCCCACGGGGATGGATGAGCTCATTTGAGTGGTGTTGCCCAGGCTGACGACTGTGTGGAGGGCTCAGAGTGGGAAGTCAGGAAATAAACTTGACTTGAAAATTGAACAGTGCTTATACGTAGACATGTCAACTGCAGGGAAGGCAGAATTCGACATTAGCTGTATCGTAGTGGAATCATTACATCAGAGAAGGAGGCCATTCGGCCCGTTGAGTCCATGCTAGCCTCTCTGTACACCAACCCAGCCAGTCCCATTCTTCCAGCTCTATCCCTGTATCCCGGCAAGTTTATTTCCCTCGAGTCCCCGTCCAATTCCCCTTTTGAAATCGTTCATCGTCTCCGCTTCCACCTCCCTCGTGGGCAGTGAGTTCCAGGTCATCACCACTCGCTGTGTAAACATGTTCTCCCTCACATCCCCCCCCAGTGCCCGAAACCTTAAATCTGTGTCTCCGATTCCTTGCACCATCAGCCAATGGGAACAGCCTTCCTTTGTCTACCTTCTCCAACCCTGTCATCATCTCCTACACCTCCATCAAATCTCCCCTCAACCTCCTTCACTCCAAGGAGAACAACCCCAGCTTCCCCAACCCTAACCTTGGAGTTAAAATCCCTCATCCCCGGACCCATTCTGGTTAAATCTCCTCCGCACCCTCTCAAGGACCCTCACATCCTCCCTAAAGCACGAGGGAGGAATTAGACTAAAGAACGATATGCTTTGGAAGAACCTGGGACCTGACTACACAGAAAGAGAAGCCTGTCAGGCAGCCCCTTGAGCCTTTTCTTACTGAGGTGGGTTTGGGGAAGGGGAGGGACGGTCACTGCACTACAAAAACACGTCGACAGACTTTGAAACTTGCCGACAGTTCATCCCATGTGCCACTTCCCTGGGATGGGATTAACAACCAGGGAGTAGGCCCTCTCTACCCGCTGCAGGGGTATACTGCCTCGCCATTTGAGGGAGCCTCGATGGGATTGAACCCTGGCCAGGCCCTTACTAGCCTGCCGCGGGGCTGTACCTTTTAAGCAGGAAGACCCCTAACGCCCGGTGCTGCTGGCCAATCAGAGGCCTTCAGCCTGCGCAGCGCCACCAGGAGCAGTGGCCACCTCCGGGACTGCAAGCAGCACTGGAGGCCAATGCGGAGAGGCAAATGGAGTGGCCTGGCTGGGCCCAGTCAGGTGAGGGGGGGTGGGGGGGGAAGGGTGCGTTCGAAAGGGTTAGAAGGGATGTTCTTCAAGCAGAAGCTGCCCTTTCCATGGTGGAGCACAGCCAGAATGCAATGGTGATGAAACGAGGCTCATAAGTGGCCCTTAACTGTCCGCTTAAGGGCCTCAACAGTCCAGGGCAAGGGAGCAGAACCTTAAAACCCGAGCCAGGACATTCAGGGATGATGTCAGGAAGCACCTCACACAAAAGGCAGTGGAAATCTGGGACTCTCTCCCCCCGACCCCCGAGAAAGCTTCGAGGCCGGGAGTGGGGGGGGGGCGAAGCAACTAAAAACATCAAAATCGAGATTGAAAGACTATCGTGGACTAAGGGTATTAAGGGTTGCTGTGAGGCTATTCCCGTTTCGTTTTGAAAATATGATTCTCCGACCTTCAGCCGACTGGAACTGTTGCAATTTGAGGTGAGACGGAGCAAACTGCTGTAAAACGCAAGGTGAAGGTGAGAAATCAACAACCCACCCTCAGCGGAGTGCGAAGAGAGAGACATTTCCTATAATCCCGAGACCCATCACTACTCATAGCTGTCTAAGGGAGAGGCGGTAAAAATGCAAAGTACTGGTATATGGAAACAATGATTGCCACAGACAGGCACACTCAAAACCCTCTTGGAAATACACAGTGGGCGAAGTATTTGCGCTGTAAACCTCCATGGTCCCATGCTGGCTGATCTGAACCTAACTCACCCAGTTCGGATCCTATGGGATGGGGGATCACTTCGGTGGACAGTAAAATTGGGTGGGGGGGTTGTTAAGTGCGTGTTAAGACGATCCCATCAATGCTCCCATTGACTGCTTCAGCAAAACATTGACCCCGATGCTTCTAATATTAGAAAAGGGACTATGGAGACATATAGGAGGCCACTCTGCCCATTGTGCTGGTGCTATATTTTTTTGCTCGAGCTACTCCCTTACCTTTCCCCATTGCCCTGTTACATTGTCACAAAAGCTGATTACAGCCATGCATTACTTACAGGCATGTTGCACTTTTTTAAGGAAGACCGGGTTTTTCCAGAAGAAATACAAGCAAGGACACTGAGCAGAAGGCGGCTGATAATGTAAAGTGACCACGTTCTGGAAAGTTCTTGTATGGATTATACTGATAGACCTGTCCTGAGAGAAGATGGAATGTGGCGCCTGAAAAGGTTTCATGGCCTCCTTCAAGCAGAGACACTTGAAAGGGAGATAGAAAAGATGAAAAAGACTGAACTTTAATCTCCTGTGGTTGTGGAGACAAATGACTGATTACCATGACTCAGCAGTCACCTAAAATCCATCCCCTGTTGATTCATATCTCAGGATATGTAAAATGGTCAGAGATTAAATAAAATAGACTCTGGGCGTAAGATACGCCTCCAGGAATGCACAGGGGAAAATGGGTTAAAAAGCTAGCTGCAGAGCAGTGCAGTGTGTGCTGCTGTGCTGTGAGAGTGACAGCAAGAAGACTGACTAGTCACCCCTGCAGCAGCAGGTGAAGCCTCTCTCTCCCTGTTGCTTGAGGCAAGCCTCAACAAAACCACAATCGATAAAAGAAACGAGACAGCCTCTTCAGCTACACTGCAGAACCAAGTGACTCCCAATCAACTGCTAAACTGCCAAACGGACTCACCCGACTTAACGGCCGCAACATGTTGCCATCTATTGCCTCACAGACAAGCCAAAGACTGATTCGTATATCTTTTTTAAAGCTTTTATTTGGACTCTAAACTTCTCATTTCTGACCAGTGTGCATATATCTAGGGTTTTTAGCAACTAATAAACTTACTCTTTCTTTGACTCAAGAAAGCCTGGTTAAATTGGTTAAATTGGTTAAGCCTGGTTAAATTGGCTCCTTCTAAAACATGAATACATTTGGACTGGGAAAAGGTATTCACGTGGGAGGGGATCCCTTTTAAGTTAAACTTTGTTGGGGCCAACTGAGGGGGTTGGGTAAAGGAGGGGCGCCGACTCATTCCCCCTCACCCGGGAGCCTAACAACCCCTGGAATTTAACAGATTTGGGGACTTCACCTGTGGGCTGATCATAACGCTTGCATTTCAAGCACTTTGTAATGTTTGAGGAAGCTTATGATCATGATATTAATGTTTAACTCATTATTAGTGAGTCTGAACGGAGAACAATGGGTGAGCCCAAAGAGCTGGGGAATTAAAATGGACCTGAAGACTATAGTGCATGAAAAGGGAGAGTCAATCAGGCTAATATTGAGAAAGACTTGAATTTTTATAGCGCCTTTCACGACCTCAGGCACCCCGAAGTGCTCCAAAGCCGATGAAGCATTTTGAGAAGCGTGGACACTGTCCTAAGCTGGGAAAAGCGGCAGCCAATGTGTGTACAGAAGGATCCCACAAACAGCAATGTGAAAAATGACCAGATCATCTGTTTTAATTCTGTTGACTGAGGGATAGGTACCTGAATCTTTCAGTCGACAGTGAAGGAAGGGGCACTCACGGCTGACGTCAAAGAAACCCCGCTCAGTAAGACCTGGCGATGTCTGCCGCATGGATTTTAGCTTTCTTGATGTTAATCTGAACCTGGCACCAAGTCAAGGATGTAACAACTCCAGTGTTACCATCATTCAGGGTAGGCTCCCAATCACAGTGTAGTTTGCTCACAGTTAGCAAAGCAGGAAGTTACATGCACTATTTATCCTGCAGTTTTTAATAACTTTATAGAGGGTGAAATAAAGATTGGGATAAACAGAGTAGAAACAGAAATTTCATAAATAGTCTTAAAAAAAAATTACATTAAAATCTAAGGATTTTTATCAGAATGAAAAAAATGGTGTAATACTGATTAAAAAAAATGTTTTTCAGGACCAGAGAGGTTGTTCAAAAGCAGCTGTGAATTAGCGCGCTGTTAAACACCAGAATACATCTCAATAACAAGGCATAACTTTTTCAGAAATCAAAAGAGCAAATGCTGGAAATACTCAGCAGGTCTGGCAGCATCTATGGAGAGCGAGAGAGAGTTAACGTTGAGTTAAAGTGAAGTGAAGGAGGGTGGGAGTGTGATGGGCTTTACACTGTCAGAAGAGATGAGGGGGAGAAAGAAGAAAAGGGAAGGTCTGGGATAGGGTAGAGGACCAGAGAGATTAAGTAACAAAGATGCCTTGGAATAAAAGGCAAAGGGAGTGTTAATGGTTGTAGTAAAGAAGCAAAGCATTTGTCTGTAAATGGCAGACTAATGGACAGCTCTGCTGGACAGCAGAAACATGAAAATCAGTCTGCATGCTCGAGGGAGTATATGTGGCATAGGGGCATTATCACTGGGTGACTATCCCAGCTCTGGGGACCGGGGTACAAATCCCACCAGGTCAGATTGTGAAATCTGAATTCAAAACTGAAGTTAATCTGGAACCACAAAACCAATGCCGATTGTTGTAATCCATCAGGTACATTAATGCCCTTCAGAGGGGGAAAAAAATCCCTGCGCCTTACCTGGCCTAGCCTACGTGTGACACAAGACGCACAGCAATCTCAAAAATACCCTCTGAAAAATGGGCGATAAACGCAAACCGTCAATACTGATCCTCTGACAGTGCAGCACTCCCTCAGTACTGACCCTCAGACAGTGCTGCACTCCCTCAGAACTGACCCTCTGACAGTGCAGCACTCCCTCAGTACTGACCATCTGACAGTGCAGCACTCCCTCAGGACTGACTCTCTGACAGTGCAGCACTCCTTCAGGACTGACTCTCTGACAGTGCAGCACTCCCTCAGTACTGACCCTCTGACAGTGCAGCACTACCTCAGGACTGACTCTCTGACAGTGCAGCACTCACTCAGTACTGACCCTCTGACAGTGCTGCACTCCCTCAGTACTGACCCTCTGACAGTGCAGTACTCCCTCAGTACTGACCCTCTGACAGTGCAGTACTGACCCTCTGACAGTGCAGCACTCCCTCAGTACTGACTCTCTGACAGTGCAGCACTCCCTCAGGACTGACTCTCTGACAGTGCAGCACTCCCTCAGGACTGACCCTCTGACAGTGCAGCACTCCCTCAGTATTGAGCCTCTGACAGTGCAGCACTCCCTCAGTACTGACTCTCTGACAGTGCAGCACTCCCTCAGTACTGAGCCTCTGACAGTGCAGCACTCTCTCAGGACTGACTCTCTGACAGTGCAGCACTCCCTCAGTACTGACCCTCTGACAGTGCAGCACTCCCTCAGTACTGACCCTCTGACAGTGCAGTACTGACCCTCTGACAGTGCAGCACTACCTCAGGACTGACTCTCTGACAGTGCAGCACTCACTCAGTACTGACCCTCTGACAGTGCTGCACTCCCTCAGTACTGACCCTCTGACAGTGCAGCACTCCCTCAGTACTGACCCTCTGACAGTGCAGTACTGACCCTCTGACAGTGCAGCACTCCCTCAGTACTGACTCTCTGACAGTGCAGCACTCCCTCAGGACTGACTCTCTGACAGTGCAGCACTCCCTCAGGACTGACCCTCTGACAGTGCAGCACTCCCTCAGTATTGAGCCTCTGACAGTGCAGCACTCCCTCAGTACTGACTCTCTGACAGTGCAGCACTCCCTCAGTACTGAGCCTCTGACAGTGCAGCACTCTCTCAGGACTGACTCTCTGACAGTGCAGCACTCCCTCAGTACTGACCCTCTGACAGTGCAGCACTCCCTCAGTACTGACCCTCTGACAGTGCAGTACTGACCCTCTGACAGTGCAGCACTCCCTCAGTACTGACTCTCTGACAGTGCAGCACTCCCTCAGGACTAACTCTCTGACAGTGCAGCACACCCTCAGGACTGACTCGCTGACAGTGCAGCACTCCCTCAGTACTGACCCTCTGACAGTGCAACACTCACTCAGTACTGAGCCTCTGACAGTGCAGCACTCCCTCAGTACTGACCCTCTGACAGTGCAGCACTCCCTCTGTACTGAGCCTCTGACAGTGCAGCACTCCCTCAGTACTGACTCTCTGACAGTGCAGCACTCCCTCAGTATCGACTCTTTGACAGTACAACACTCCCTCAATACTGAACCTCTGACAGGGCAGCAGTGCCTCACCATTGAGTCTCCAACAGTGCAGCACTCCCTCAGCACTGATCCTCTGACAGTGCAGCACTCCCTCAGTACTGACCCTCTGACAGTGCAGTACTGACCCTCTGACAGTGCAGCACTCCCTCAGTACTGACTCTCTGACAGTGCAGCACTCCCTCAGGACTAACTCTCTGACAGTGCAGCACACCCTCAGGACTGACTCGCTGACAGTGCAGCAGTCCCTCAGTACTGACCCTCTGACAGTGCAACACTCACTCAGTACTGAGCCTCTGACAGTGCAGCACTCCCTCAGTACTGACCCTCTGACAGTGCAGCACTCCTTCTGTACTGAGCCTCTGACAGTGCAGCACTCCCTCAGTACTGACTCTCTGACAGTGCAGCACTCCCTCAGTACTGACCCTCTGACAGTGCAGTACTGACCCTCTGACAGTGCAGCACTCCCTCAGTACTGACTCTCTGACAGTGCAGCACTCCCTCAGGACTAACTCTCTGACAGTGCAGCACACCCTCAGGACTGACTCGCTGACAGTGCAGCACTCCCTCAGTACTGACCCTCTGACAGTGCAACACTCACTCAGTACTGAGCCTCTGACAGTGCAGCACTCCCTCAGTACTGACCCTCTGACAGTGCAGCACTCCCTCTGTACTGAGCCTCTGACAGTGCAGCACTCCCTCAGTACTGACTCTCTGACAGTGCAGCACTCCCTCAGTATCGACTCTCTGACAATACAACACTCCCTCAATACTGAACCTCTGACAGGGCAGCAGTGCCTCACCATTGAGTCTCCAACAGTGCAGCACTCCCTCAGCACTGATCCTCTGACAGTGCAGCACTCCCTCAGTACTGACTCTCTGACAGTGCAGCACTCCCTCAGTACTGAACCTCTGACAGGACAGCTCTCCCTCAGTACTGAGCCTCTGACAGTGCAGCACTCCCTCAGTACTGACCCTCTGACAGTGCAGCACTCCCTCTGTACTGAGCCTCTGACAGTGCAGCACTCCCTCAGTACTGACTCTCTGACAGTGCAGCACTCCCTCAGGACTGACTCTCTGACAGTGCAGCACTCCCTCAGGACTGACCCTCTGACAGTGCAGCACTCCCTCAGTATTGAGCCTCTGACAGTGCAGCACTCCCTCAGTACTGACTCTCTGACAGTGCAGCACTCCCTCAGTACTGAGCCTCTGACAGTGCAGCACTCTCTCAGGACTGACTCTCTGACAGTGCAGCACTCCCTCAGTACTGACCCTCTGACAGTGCAGCACTCCCTCAGTACTGACCCTCTGACAGTGCAGTACTGACCCTCTGACAGTGCAGCACTCCCTCAGTACTGACTCTCTGACAGTGCAGCACTCCCTCAGGACTAACTCTCTGACAGTGCAGCACACCCTCAGGACTGACTCGCTGACAGTGCAGCACTCCCTCAGTACTGACCCTCTGACAGTGCAACACTCACTCAGTACTGAGCCTCTGACAGTGCAGCACTCCCTCAGTACTGACCCTCTGACAGTGCAGCACTCCCTCTGTACTGAGCCTCTGACAGTGCAGCACTCCCTCAGTACTGACTCTCTGACAGTGCAGCACTCCCTCAGTATCGACTCTTTGACAGTACAACACTCCCTCAATACTGAACCTCTGACAGGGCAGCAGTGCCTCACCATTGAGTCTCCAACAGTGCAGCACTCCCTCAGCACTGATCCTCTGACAGTGCAGCACTCCCTCAGTACTGACCCTCTGACAGTGCAGTACTGACCCTCTGACAGTGCAGCACTCCCTCAGTACTGACTCTCTGACAGTGCAGCACTCCCTCAGGACTAACTCTCTGACAGTGCAGCACACCCTCAGGACTGACTCGCTGACAGTGCAGCAGTCCCTCAGTACTGACCCTCTGACAGTGCAACACTCACTCAGTACTGAGCCTCTGACAGTGCAGCACTCCCTCAGTACTGACCCTCTGACAGTGCAGCACTCCTTCTGTACTGAGCCTCTGACAGTGCAGCACTCCCTCAGTACTGACTCTCTGACAGTGCAGCACTCCCTCAGTACTGACCCTCTGACAGTGCAGTACTGACCCTCTGACAGTGCAGCACTCCCTCAGTACTGACTCTCTGACAGTGCAGCACTCCCTCAGGACTAACTCTCTGACAGTGCAGCACACCCTCAGGACTGACTCGCTGACAGTGCAGCACTCCCTCAGTACTGACCCTCTGACAGTGCAACACTCACTCAGTACTGAGCCTCTGACAGTGCAGCACTCCCTCAGTACTGACCCTCTGACAGTGCAGCACTCCCTCTGTACTGAGCCTCTGACAGTGCAGCACTCCCTCAGTACTGACTCTCTGACAGTGCAGCACTCCCTCAGTATCGACTCTCTGACAGTACAACACTCCCTCAATACTGAACCTCTGACAGGGCAGCAGTGCCTCACCATTGAGTCTCCAACAGTGCAGCACTCCCTCAGCACTGATCCTCTGACAGTGCAGCACTCCCTCAGTACTGACTCTCTGACAGTGCAGCACTCCCTCAGTACTGAACCTCTGACAGGACAGCTCTCCCTCTGTACTGAGCCTCTGACAGTGCAGCACTCCCTCAGTACTGACCCTCTGACAGTGCAGCACTCCCTCTGTACTGAGCCTCTGACAGTGCAGCACTCCCTCAGTACTGACTCTCTGACAGTGCAGTAGTCCCTCAGTATCGATCTCTGACAGTACAACACTCCCTCAATACTGAACCTCTGACAGGGCAGCAGTGCCTCACCATTGAGTCTCCAACAGTGCAGCACTCCCTCAGTACTGATCCTCTGACAGTGCAGCACTCCCTCAGTACTGACTCTCTGACAGTGCAGCACTCCCTCAGTACTGACCCCCTGCCAGAGAAGTATTCCCTCAGCACTGAGCCTACAGCACTCCCTTGGTATTGACACGCCCGACAGAGCAGCACTGCCTCAGTACTGGCCCTCCGACAGTGCAGCACTCACTCAGTACTGAGCCTCTGACAGTGCAGCACTCCCTCAGTACTGAGCCTCTGACAGTGCAGCACTCCCTCTGTACTGAGCCTCTGACAGTGCAGCACTCCCTCAGTACTGACTCTCTGACAGTGCAGCACTCCCTCAGTATCGACTCTCTGACAGTACAACACTCCCTCAATACTGAACCTCTGACAGGGCAGCAGTGCCTCACCATTGAGTCTCCAACAGTGCAGCACTCCCTCAGTACTGATCCTCTGACAGTGCAGCACTCCCTCAGTACTGACTCTCTGACAGTGCAGCACTCCCTCAGGACTGACTCTCTGACAGTGCAGCACACCCTCAGGACTGACTCGCTGACAGTGCAGCACTCCCTCAGTACTGACCCTCTGACAGTGCAGCACTCACTCAGTACTGAGCCTCTGACAGTGCAGCACTCCCTCAGTACTGACCCTCTGACAGTGCAGCACTCCCTCTGTACTGAGCCTCTGACAGTGCAGCACTCCCTCAGTACTGACTCTCTGACAGTGCAGCACTCCCTCAGTATCGACTCTCTGACAGTACAACACTCCCTCAATACTGAACCTCTGACAGGGCAGCAGTGCCTCACCATTGAGTCTCCAACAGTGCAGCACTCCCTCAGTACTGATCCTCTGACAGTGCAGCACTCCCTCAGTACTGACTCTCTGACAGCGCAGCACTCCCTCAGTACTGAACCTCTGACAGGACAGCTCTCCCTCAGTACTGACCCTCTGACAGTGCAGCACTCCCTCAGTACTGACCCCCTGCCAGAGAAGTATTCCCTCAGCACTGAGCCTACAGCACTCCCTCGGTATTGACACGCCCGACAGAGCAGCACTGCCTCAGTACTGGCCCTCCGACAGTGCAGCACTCCCTCAGCACTGATTCTCTGAGAGTGCAGCACTCCCTCAGTACTGACCCTCCGACAGTGCAGCACTCCCTCAGCTCTGATTCTCTGAGAGTGCAGCACTCCCTCAGCACTAACCCCCCAACAGTGCGGCACTCCCTCTAAAGTGACCCCTGACAGTGCAGCTCTCCCTCAGGACTGACCCTCCAACTGTGCAGCACTCACGCAGCACTGAACCTCTGACAGTGCTGCCCCCACTCAGTTCTGACCCACTGCCAGGGAAGCACACCCTTTATACTGAACCTCTGACAGAGCAGCACTTACAAAGTACTGACCCTCAGACAGTGCAGTACAGCCTACCCAAAGTGCAACACTCTCTTAGTACTCACCCTCCAACAGAGCAGCACTTCCTCCGAACTGACCCTCAGACTGTGCAGCACTCGCTCAGTACTGACCCTCTGACAGTGCAGCAGTCCCTCAGAACTGACCCTCCAACAGTATAGCACTCCCTCAGTACTGACCCGCCAACTATGCAAACTCCCTCAGTACTGTACACCCCAACAATGCATCACTCCCACAATACTGACCCTCCGACAGTGCAGCTCTCCCTCAATACTGAACCTCTGACAGGGCAGCAGTGCCTCACCACTGAGACTCCAACAGTGCAGCACTCCCTTTGTACTGACCCTCTGACAGTGAAGCACTCCAATTGTACTGACCCTCTGACAGCGCAGCACTCCCTCAGTACAGACCCTCTGACAGGGCAGCAGTGCCTAACCACTGAGACTCCGACAGTGCAGCACTCCCTCAGTACTGAGCCTCTGACATTGCAGCACTCCCTCATCAGTGAGCCTCAAACAGTGCAGCACATCCTCAGTACTGACCCTCTGACAGTGCAGCTGTCCCTCAGTACTGAACATCTGACAGTCCAGCACTCCCTCAGTACTGACCCTCTGACAGTGCAGCACTCCCTCAGTACTGACCCCCTGACAGTGCAGCACTCCCTCAGTACTAACCCTCCGACAGTGTAGCACTCCCTCAGACTGACTATCTGACAGTGCAGCACTCCCTCAGTACTAACTCTCTGACAGTGCAGCACTCCCTCAGTACTGACACTCTGACAATGCACCACTCCCTCAGTACTGACCCTCTGACAGTGCAGCACTCCCTCAGACTGACCCTCTGACAGTGCAGCAGTCCCTCATTTGAGAGACTCAAACAGTGTGACATAGACTCTCTCCTGACCCTCTGACAGTGCTGTCCTCTCTCAGTATGGAATCTCTGTCATTGCGGCACCAACTCAGTATTGACCATCTGACAGTGTGGCAAACCCTCAGTACTGACCCTCTGACAGTACAGTACTCCCTCAGTTCTGACCGCCTGACAGTGTAGCACTCCCTCAGTACTGATCCGCTGACAGTACAGTACACCCTCAGTACTGACCCTCTGACAGTGTGGCACTACATCAGTACTGACCGTCTGACAGTGTATACTCCCTCAGTACTGACCCTCTGACAGTGCAGCACTCCCTCAGTACTGACACTCTGACAATGCACCACTCCCTCAGTACTGACCCTCTGACAGTGCAGCACTCCCTCAGACTGACCCTCTGACAGTGCAGCAGTCCCTCATTTGAGAGCCTCAAACAGTGTGACATAGATTCTCTCCTGACCCTCTGACAGTGCTGTCCTCTCTCAGTATGGAATCTCTGTCATTGCGGCACCAACTCAGTATTGACCATCTGACAGTGTGGCAAACCCTCAGTACTGACCCTCTGACAGTACAGTACTCCCTCAGTTCTGACCGCCTGACAGTGTAGCACTCCCTCAGTACTGATCCGCTGACAGTACAGTACACCCTCAATACTTACCCTCTGACATGTGGCACTTCCTCAGTACTGACCCTCTGACAGTGTGGCACTCCCTCTGTACTGACCCTCTGACAGTGTGGCACTCCCTCAGTACTGCCCCTCTGACAGAACAGTACTCCCTCAGTACTGACCCTCTGACAGTGTGGCACTCCATCTGTACTGACCCTCTGACAGTGTGGCACTCCCTCAGTACTGACCCTCTGACAGAACAGTACTCCCTCAGTACTGACCCTCTGACAGTGTGGCACTCCCTCTGTACTGACCCTCTGACAGTGTGGCACTCCCTCAGTACTGACCCTCTGACAGAACAGTACTCCCTCAGTACTGACTCTCTGCAAGTGTGGTACTCCCTCAGTACTGAACTTCTGACAGTGCAGCACTCCCTCAGTTCTGACTCTGACAGTGCAGCACTCCCTCAGTACTGACCCTCCAACATTGCAGCACTCCCTCACTATGTATCTTCTGACAGAACAGCACTTACTCAGTACTGATGCCCGACAGTTCAGCTCTCTCTCAGTAATGACCCTCCGACAGTGCTGCACTCCCTCAATACTGATCCTCTGTCAGTACGGTGATCCCTCAGTACTGACCCTCTGACAGTGCAGCACCACCTCACTCCTGACCCTTTGACTGTTAGGCACTCCTTCATTACTCAACCTCAAACAGCGTGGCGTACCCTGTGTCCTGACCCCCTAACAGTGCAGTTCTCCTTCAGTACTGACCCTCCGACTGTGCAGCCCTCCCCTCATTACTGACCCTCCGACAGTGCAGCACTACCTCAATTCTGATCATCTGAGAGTGCAGCACTCCCTCTACACTGACCCTCTGACAGTGTGGCACTCCTTCAGTGCAGACCCGCTGACAGTGTGGCACTCCCTCAGTACTGATCCTCTGACAGTACAGTGCTCCCTCAGTTCTGACCAGCTGACAGTGTACCACTCCCACAGTACTGACCATCTGACAGTACAGTACTCCCTCAGTACTGAGCCTCTGACAGTGTGGCACTCCCTCAATACTGACCCTCTGACAGTGCAGCACTCCCTCAATACTGACTCTCTGACAGTGTGGCACTCCATCAGAACCACCCCTCTGACAGTACAGAACTCCCTCCGTACTGACCCTCTGACAGTGTGGCACTCCCTCAGTACTGAACTTCTGACAGTGCAGCACTCCCTTAGTACTGACCCTCTGACAGTGCAGCACTCCCTCAGTACTGACCCTCTGACAGTGCAGCTCTCCCTCAGTACTGACCCCCTGACAGTGTGGCACTCCATTAGAACCACCCCTCTGACAGAACAGTACTCCCTCAGTACTGACCCTCTGACAGTGTGGGACTCCCTCAGTACTGAACTTCTGTCAGTGCAGCACCAACTCAGAACTGATGCCCGACAGTTCTGCTCTCTCTCAGTACTGACCCTCCGACAGTGTGGCACACCCTCAGTACTGACCCACTGGCAGTGTGGCACTCCCTCAGTACTGACCCTCTGACAGTACAGTACTCACTCAGTTCTGAACCTCTGACAGGGCAGCAGTGCCTCACCACTGAGACTCCAACAGTGCAGCACTCCCTTTGTACTGACCCTCTGACAGTGAAGCACTCCAATTGTACTGACCCTCTGACAGCGCAGCACTCCCTCAGTACAGACCCTCTGACAGGGCAGCAGTGCCTAACCACTGAGACTCCGACAGTGCAGCACTCCCTCAGTACTGAGCCTCTGACATTGCAGCACTCCCTCATCAGTGAGCCTCAAACAGTGCAGCACATCCTCAGTACTGACCCTCTGACAGTGCAGCTGTCCCTCAGTACTGAACATCTGACAGTCCAGCACTCCCTCAGTACTGACCCTCTGACAGTGCAGCACTCCCTCAGTACTGACCCCCTGACAGTGCAGCACTCCCTCAGTACTAACCCTCCGACAGTGTAGCACTCCCTCAGACTGACTATCTGACAGTGCAGCACTCCCTCAGTACTAACTCTCTGACAGTGCAGCACTCCCTCAGTACTGACACTCTGACAATGCACCACTCCCTCAGTACTGACCCTCTGACAGTGCAGCACTCCCTCAGACTGACCCTCTGACAGTGCAGCAGTCCCTCATTTGAGAGACTCAAACAGTGTGACATAGACTCTCTCCTGACCCTCTGACAGTGCTGTCCTCTCTCAGTATGGAATCTCTGTCATTGCGGCACCAACTCAGTATTGACCATCTGACAGTGTGGCAAACCCTCAGTACTGACCCTCTGACAGTACAGTACTCCCTCAGTTCTGACCGCCTGACAGTGTAGCACTCCCTCAGTACTGATCCGCTGACAGTACAGTACACCCTCAGTACTGACCCTCTGACAGTGTGGCACTACATCAGTACTGACCGTCTGACAGTGTATACTCCCTCAGTACTGACCCTCTGACAGTGCAGCACTCCCTCAGTACTGACACTCTGACAATGCACCACTCCCTCAGTACTGACCCTCTGACAGTGCAGCACTCCCTCAGACTGACCCTCTGACAGTGCAGCAGTCCCTCATTTGAGAGCCTCAAACAGTGTGACATAGATTCTCTCCTGACCCTCTGACAGTGCTGTCCTCTCTCAGTATGGAATCTCTGTCATTGCGGCACCAACTCAGTATTGACCATCTGACAGTGTGGCAAACCCTCAGTACTGACCCTCTGACAGTACAGTACTCCCTCAGTTCTGACCGCCTGACAGTGTAGCACTCCCTCAGTACTGATCCGCTGACAGTACAGTACACCCTCAATACTTACCCTCTGACATGTGGCACTTCCTCAGTACTGACCCTCTGACAGTGTGGCACTCCCTCTGTACTGACCCTCTGACAGTGTGGCACTCCCTCAGTACTGCCCCTCTGACAGAACAGTACTCCCTCAGTACTGACCCTCTGACAGTGTGGCACTCCATCTGTACTGACCCTCTGACAGTGTGGCACTCCCTCAGTACTGACCCTCTGACAGAACAGTACTCCCTCAGTACTGACCCTCTGACAGTGTGGCACTCCCTCTGTACTGACCCTCTGACAGTGTGGCACTCCCTCAGTACTGACCCTCTGACAGAACAGTACTCCCTCAGTACTGACTCTCTGCAAGTGTGGTACTCCCTCAGTACTGAACTTCTGACAGTGCAGCACTCCCTCAGTTCTGACTCTGACAGTGCAGCACTCCCTCAGTACTGACCCTCCAACATTGCAGCACTCCCTCACTATGTATCTTCTGACAGAACAGCACTTACTCAGTACTGATGCCCGACAGTTCAGCTCTCTCTCAGTAATGACCCTCCGACAGTGCTGCACTCCCTCAATACTGATCCTCTGTCAGTACGGTGATCCCTCAGTACTGACCCTCTGACAGTGCAGCACCACCTCACTCCTGACCCTTTGACTGTTAGGCACTCCTTCATTACTCAACCTCAAACAGCGTGGCGTACCCTGTGTCCTGACCCCCTAACAGTGCAGTTCTCCTTCAGTACTGACCCTCCGACTGTGCAGCCCTCCCCTCATTACTGACCCTCCGACAGTGCAGCACTACCTCAATTCTGATCATCTGAGAGTGCAGCACTCCCTCTACACTGACCCTCTGACAGTGTGGCACTCCTTCAGTGCAGACCCGCTGACAGTGTGGCACTCCCTCAGTACTGATCCTCTGACAGTACAGTGCTCCCTCAGTTCTGACCAGCTGACAGTGTACCACTCCCACAGTACTGACCATCTGACAGTACAGTACTCCCTCAGTACTGAGCCTCTGACAGTGTGGCACTCCCTCAATACTGACCCTCTGACAGTGCAGCACTCCCTCAATACTGACTCTCTGACAGTGTGGCACTCCATCAGAACCACCCCTCTGACAGTACAGAACTCCCTCCGTACTGACCCTCTGACAGTGTGGCACTCCCTCAGTACTGAACTTCTGACAGTGCAGCACTCCCTTAGTACTGACCCTCTGACAGTGCAGCACTCCCTCAGTACTGACCCTCTGACAGTGCAGCTCTCCCTCAGTACTGACCCCCTGACAGTGTGGCACTCCATTAGAACCACCCCTCTGACAGAACAGTACTCCCTCAGTACTGACCCTCTGACAGTGTGGGACTCCCTCAGTACTGAACTTCTGTCAGTGCAGCACCAACTCAGAACTGATGCCCGACAGTTCTGCTCTCTCTCAGTACTGACCCTCCGACAGTGTGGCACACCCTCAGTACTGACCCACTGGCAGTGTGGCACTCCCTCAGTACTGACCCTCTGACAGTACAGTACTCACTCAGTTCTGAACCTCTGACAGTGCAGCTCTCCCTCAGTACTGACCCCCTGACAGTGTGGGACTCCCTCAGTACTGACCCTCTGACAGTGTGGGACTCCCTCAGTACTGACCCTCTGACAGTGTGGGACTCCCTCAGTACTGACCCTCTGACAGTGCAGTACTCCCTCAGTACTGACCCTCTGACAGTGTGGGACTCCCTCAGTACTGAACTTCTGACAGTGCAGCACCAACTCAGAACTGATGCCCGACAGTTCTGCTCTCTCTCAGTACTGACCCTCCGACAGTGCTGGACTCCCTCAATACTGATCCTCTGACAGTACGGTGGTCCCGCAGTACTTAACCTCTGACAGTGCAGCACTTCCTCAGTACTTACCCTCTGACAGTACAGTACTCCCTCAGTACTGACCCTCTGACAGTGTAGCACTCCCTCGGTAGTGACCCTCTCACAGTGTTGCATTCCCTCAGTACTGACCCTTTAACACAGTGGCACTCCCTCAATACTGACCCTCTGACAGTGTGGCACTCCCTCAGTACTGCCCCTCTGACTGTGCAGCACTCCCTCAGTACTGACTCTGACAGTGCAGCACTCCCTCAGTACTGACCCTCCAACAATGCAGCACTCCCTCACTATGGATCTTCTAATAATGCAGCACTAACTCTGTACTGATGCCCAACAGTTCTTCTCTCTCTCAGTACTGACCCTCTGACAGTGTAGCTCTCCCTCTGTACTGACCCTCTCACAGTGTGGCACTCCCTCAGTAATGACCCTCTGACAGTGTGGCACTCCCTCAGTACTGACCCTCCGACAGTGTGGCACTCCCTCAATACTGACCCTCTGACAGTGCGGCACTCCCTCAGAATCACCCCTCTGACAGTATAGAACTCCCTCCGTACTGACCCTCTGACAGTGTGGCATTCCCTGAGTACTGAACTTCTGACAGTGCAGCACTCCCTCAGTACTGACTCCGACAGTGCAGCACTCCCTCAGTACTGACCCTCCAACAGTGCAGCACTCCCTCACTATGGATCTTCTGACAGAACAGCACTAACTCTGTACTGATGCCCGACAGTTCTGCTCTCTCTCAGTACTGATCCTCTGACAGTGCAGTACTCCCTCAATACTGACCCTATGACTGTGTGGCACTCCCTCAGAACCACCCCTCTGACAGTACAGTACTCCCTGATTAGTGACCGCCTGACAGTGCAGCACTATCTCAGTACTGACCCTCTGACAGTGTAGCACTCCCTCAATACTGACCCTCTGACACTGTGTCACTCCCTCAATACTGACCCTCTCACAGTGTGGCACTCCCTCAGTACTGACCCTCTGACAGTGTTGCATTCCCTCAATACTGACCCTTTGACACTGTGGCACTCCCTCAGTACTGACGCTCTGACAGAGCGGGACTCCCTAATACTGATCCTCTGACAGTGTAGCACTCCCTCAGTACTGACCCTCTGACAGTGTGGCACTTCTCAGAACCACCCCTCTGACAGTGCAGCACTCCCTCAATACTGATCGTCAGAAAGTGTAGCTCTCCCTCTGTACTGACCCTCTGACAGTGTTACATTCCCTCAATACTGACGCTTTGACACTGTGGCACTCCCTCAATATTGACCCTCTGACAGTGCGGCATTCCCTCAATTCTGACCCTCTGACAGTGCAGCACTCCCTCAGTACTGACTCTGACTGTGCAGCACTCCCTCAGTACTGACCCTCCAACAGTGCAGCACTCCCTCACTATGGATCTTCTGACAGAGCAGCACTAACTCTGCACTGATGCCCGACAGTTCTGCTCTATCTCAGTACTGACCCTCTGACAGTGCAGCACTCCCTCAATACTGACCCTATCACAGTGTGGCACTCCCTCAGTACTGACCCTCTGACAGTGTAGCTCTCCCTCTGTACTGACCCTCTGACAGTGTGGCACTCCCTCAGTACTGACCCTCTGACAGTGAAGCACTCCCTAAGTACTGACCCTCAGACAGTGCAGCACTCCCTTAGTACTGACCCTCTGACAGTGTTGCATTCCCTCAGTACTGACCCTCTGACAGTGTGGCACTCCCTCAGTACTGACCATCTGACAGTACAGTACTCCCTCAATATTGACCCTCTGACGGTGTGACATTTCCTCAGTACTGACCCTCTGACAGTGTAGCACTCCATCAGAACCACCCTTCTGACAGTACAGAACTCCCTCCATACTGATCCTCTGACAGTGTGGCACTCCCTCAGTACTGACCCTCTGACAGTGCAGCACTCCATCAGTACTGATCCTCTGACAGTGCAGCACTCCCTCAGTACTGACCCTCCAACAGTGAGGCACTCCCTCACTATGGATCTTCTGACACAGCAGCACTAACTCTGTACTGATGCCGACAGTTCTGCTCTCCCTCAGTACTGACCCTCTGACAGTGCAGTACTCCCTCAATACTGACCCTATGACTGTGTGGCACTCCCTCAGAACCACCCCTCTGACAGTACCGTACTACCTCAGTACTGACCCTCTGACAGTGTAGCTCTCCCTCTGTACTGACCCTCTGACAGTGTGGCACTCCCTCAGTACTGACCCTCTGACAGTGTGGCACTCCCTCAGTACTGTCCCTCTGACAGTACAGCACTCCCTCAGTACTTTCCCTCTGACAGTGCGGCATTTCCTCAATTCTGACCCTCTGACAGTGTAGCACTCCCTCAATACTGACCCTCTGACTGTGTGGCACTCCCTCAGAACCACCACTCTGACAGTACAGTACTACTTCAGTACTGACCCTTCTACAGTACAGGCCTCCCTCAGTACTGACCCTCTGACAGTGTAGCTCTCCCTCTGTACTGACCCTCTCACAGTGTTGCATTCCCTCAGTACTGACCCTCTGTCAGTGTGGCACTCCCTCAGTACTGACCCTCTGACAGAACAGTACTCCCTCAGTTCTGATCACCTGACAGTGTAGCACTCCCTCAGTACTGACCCTCTGACAGTACAGTACTCCCTCAATATTGACCCTCTGACAATGTGGCACTTCCTCAGTACTGACCCTCTGACAGTGTGGCACTCCATCAGTACCACCCTTCTGACAGTACAGAACTCCCTCCTTACTGATCCTCTGACAGTGCAGCACTCCGTCAGTACTGACCCTCCAACAGTGCAGCACTCCCTCACTATGGATCTTCTGACAGAACAGCACTAACTCTGTACTGATGCCCGACAGTTCTGCTTTCTCTCAGTACTGACCCTCTGACAGTGCAGTGCTCCCTCAATACTGACCCTATGACTGTGTGGCACTCCCTCAGAACCACCCCTCTGACAGTACAGTACTACCTCAGTACTAACCCTCTGACAGTACAGGCCTCCGTCAGTACTGACCCTCTGACAGTGTAGCTCTCCCTCTGTACTGACCCTCTGACAGTGTTGCACTCCCTCAGTACTGACCCTCTGACAGTGTGGCATTCCCTCAGTACTGTCCCTCTGACAGTACAGTACTCCCTCATTACTGACCGCCTGACAGTGCAGCACTACCTCAGTACTGACCCTCTGACAGTGTAGCATTCTCTCAATGCTGACCCTTTGACACTGTGGCACTCCCTCAGTACTGACCCTCCAACAGTGCAGCACTCCCTCATGATGGATCTTCTGACAGAGCAGCACTAACTCAGTACTGATGCCCGACAGTTCTGCTCTCTCTGTACTGATCCTCCGACAGTGCAGCACTCCCTCAGTACTGATCCTCTGACATTGCGACGGTCCCTCAGTACTGACCCACTGACAATGCAGCATTCCCTCAGCACTGGCCCTCTGACAGTGCAGCACTCCAATACTGGCCCTCTGACAGTGTCGCAACCCTCAGTACTGACCCTCTGACAGTGTTGCGCTCATTGAGCCTCTGACTGTGCAGCACCCCCTCAGCACTGACCTCCTGACAGTGCCGCACCTCCTCACTCCTGACTCTTTGACTGTTAGGCACTCCTTCATTACTCACCCTCAAACAGTGTGGGGTACCCTCTGTCCTGATCCCCTAACAATGCAGTTCTCCTTCAGTACTGACCCTCCGACAGTGCATCCCTCCACTCATTTCTGACTCTCCGACAGTGCAGCACTCCCTCTCTACTGACCCTCTGACAGCGCAGCACTATCTCAATTCTGACCCTCTGACAGTGTGGCACTCCCTCAGAACACACCCCTCTGACAGTGCAGCACTCCATCAGTACTGATTCTAACAGTGCAGCATTCCTTCAGTGCTGTCCCTCCAACAGTGCAGCACTCCCTCACTATGGATCTTCTGACAGAGCAGCACTAATTCAGTACTGATGCCCAACAGTTCTGCTCTCTCTCAGTACTGACCCTCTGACAGTGCAGTACTCCCTTAATACTGACCCTCTGACAGTGTGGCACTCCCTCAGTACTGACTCTGACAGTGCAGAACTCCCTCAGTACTGACCCTCCAACAGTGCAGCACTCCCTCACGATGGATCTTCTGACAGAGCAGCACTAACTCAGAACTGATGACCGACAGTTCTGCTCTCTCTCAGTACTGACCCTCCGACATGCAGCACTCCCTCAGTACTGACCCTCTGACAGTGCAGCACTCCCTCAGTACTGACCCTCTGACAGTGCAGCACTCCCTCAGTACTGACCCTCTGACAGTGCAGCACTCCCTCAGTACTGACCCTCTGACAGTGCAGCACTCCCTCACTATGGATCTTCCGACAGAGCAGCACTAACTCTGCACTGATGTCCGACAGTTCTGCTCTGTCTCAGTACTGACCCTCTGCCAGTGCAGCACTCCCTCAGTACTGACCCTCTGACCCTGTGGCACTCCCTCAATACTGACCCTTTGATAATGTGGCACTCCCTCAATACTGACCCTCTGACAGTGTGGCTCTCCCTCAGAACCACCCCTCTGACAGTGCAGCACTCCCTCAATACTGTCCCTCTGAAAGTGCAGCACACCCTCAGTACTGACCCTCTGACAGTGCAGCATTCCCTCAATACTGTCCCTCTGACAGTCTAGCACTCCCTCAGTACTGACCCTCTGACAGTGTGGCTCTCCCTCAGAACCACCCCTCTGACAGTGCAGCACTCCCTCAATACTGTCCCTCTGAAAGTGCAGCACACCCTCAGTACTGACCCTCTGACAGTGCAGCACTCGCTCAGCACTGACTCTGACAGTGCAGCACTCCCTCAGTACTGAACCTGCAACAGTGCAGCACTCCCTCAGTACTGATCCTCTGACTGTGCGGCACTACCTCAGTACTGACCCTCTGACAGTGCTGCACTCCCTCAATAATTACCCTCTGACTATTAGGTACTCCTTCATTACTGACCCTCAGTCAGTGTAGCGTGCCCTCTTTCCCGACCCACTGACAGCGCAGTCCTCCCTCAATACAGACCCTCTGACAGTGCAGCACTACCTCAGTACTGACCCTCCGATAGTGGAACACTACCTCAGTACTGACCACCTGACAGAGTAGCACTCCCTCAGTACTGACCCTCCTACAGTATGGCACTCCTTGATTACTGACCCTACAACAGTGCACACTCCTTCAGTACTGACCGCCTGACAGTGCAGCACTCTCTCAACACTCACCCTCCGAGAGTACAGCACTCCCTCAGCACTGACCCTCTGACAATGCCGCACGCCCTCAGTACTTACCCTCCAACAGTGCGGCGCTCTCTCATACTGACCCTCTGACAGTGCTGCAGCTCCTCATACTGACCCTTTGACAGTGCAGCGCTCCCTCAGTACTGACCCTCTGACAGTGTGCCGCTCCCTTAGTGCTGCCCCTCCGACAGCGGAGCATTCCATCAGTACAGACCCTCTGACAGTGCGGCATTCCCTCAGTACTGACTCTGACAGTGCAGCACTCCCTCAGTACTGAACCTCCAACAATGCAGCACTCCCTCAGTACTGACCCTCCAACAGTGCAGCACTCCCTCACTATGGAGCTTCTGACAGAGCAGCACTAACTGATGCCGGACAGTTCAGCTCTCTCTCAGTACTGACCCTCCGACAGTGCTGGACTCCCTCAATACTGATCCTCTGACAGTACAGTACTCCCTCAGTACTGACCCTCTGACAGTGTGGCACTCCCTCAATACTGACCCTCTGACAGAGTAGCACTCCCTCGTTACTGACCCTCTCACAGTGTTGCATTCCCTCAATACTGACCCTTTAACACAGTGGCACTCCCTCAATACTGCCCCTCTGACTGTGCAGCTCTCTCTCAGTACTGACTCTGACAGTGCAGCACTCCCTCAGTACTGACCCTCCAACAATGCAGCACTCCCTCCCTATGGATCTTCTAATAGAGCAGCACTAACTCTGTACTGATGCCCGACAGTTCTGCTCTCTCTCAGTACTGATCCTCTGACAGTGCAGCATTCCCTCAGTACTGACACTGACAGTGCAGCACTCCCTCAGTACTGACCCTCTGACAGTGCAGCACTCCCTCAGTACTGACCCTCTGACAGTGCAGTACTCCCTCAATACTGACCCTCTGACAGTGTGGCACTCCTTCAGAACCACCCCTCTGACAGTACAGTACTCCCTCAGTAATGACCCTCTGACAGTGTCGCACTCCCTCAGTACTGACCCTCTGACAGCGAGGCATTCCCTCAATACTGACCCTCTGACAGTGTGGCACTCCCTCAGAGCCACCCCTCTGACAGTACAGAACTCCCTCCGTACTGACCCTCTGACAGTGTGGCACTCCCTCAGTACTGAACTTCTGACAGTGCAGCACTCCCTCAGTACTAACTCTGACAGTGCAGCACTCCCTCAGTACTGACCTTCCAACAGTGCAGCACTCCCTCACTATGGATCTTCTGACAGAGCAGCACTAACTCTGTACTGATGCCCGACTGTTCTGCTCTCTCTCAGTACTGACCCTCCGACAGTGCAGTACTCCCTCAATACTGACCCTATGACAGTGTGGCACTCCCTCAGAACCAACCCTCTGACAGTACAGTACACCCTCAGTACTGACCCTCTCACAGTACAGTACTCCCTGATTAGTGACCGCCTGACAGTGCAGCACTACCTCAGTACTGACCCTCTGACAGTGTAGCTCTCCCTCTGTACTGACCCTCTGACAGTGTTACATTCCCTCAATACTGACGCTTTGACACTGTGGCATTCCCTCAATACTGACCCTCTCACAGTGTGGCACTCCCTTGTTACTGACCCTCTGACAGTGCAGCATCCCCTCAATTCTGACCCTCTGACAGTATAGCACTCCCTCAGTACTGACCCTCTGACAGTGCAGCACTCCCTCAATACTGACACTCTGACAGTGCAGCACTCCCTCAGTACTGACCCTCTGACAGTGCAGCATTCCCTCAATTCTGACCCTCTGACAGTGCAGCACTCCCTCAGTACTGACCCTCTGACAGTGTGGCAATCCCTCAGTACTGAATCTGACTGTGCAGCACTCCCTCAGTACTGACCCTCCAACAGTGCAGCACACCCTCACTATGGATCTTCTGACAGAGCAGCACTAACTCTTTACTGACCGTCCGACAGTTCTGCTCTATCTCAGTACTGATCCTCTGACAGTACAGTACTGCCTCAGTACTGACCCTCTGACAGTGTAGCGCTCCCTCTGTACTGACCCTCTGACAGTGTGGCACTCCCTCAGTACTGACCCTCTGACAGTGCAGCACTCCCTAAGTACTGACCCTCAGACAGTGCAGCGCTCCCTCAGTACTGACCCTCTGACAGTGTTGCATTCCCTCAGTACTGACCCTCTGACAGTGTGGCACTCCCTCAGTACTGACCCTCTGACAGAACAGTACTCCCTCCGTTCTGATCACCTGACAGTGTAGCACTACCTCAGTACTGACCATCTGACAGTACAGTATTCCCTGAATATTGACCCTCTGACAGTGTGGCACTTCCTCAGTACTGACCCTCTGACAGTGTAGCACTCCATCAGAACCACCCTTCTGACAGTACAGAACTCCCTCCGTACTGATCCTCTGACAGTACAGCACTCCCTCAGTACTGAACTTCTGACAGTGCAGCACTCCCTCAGTACTGACTCTGACAGTGCAGCACTCCCTCAGTACTGACCTTCCAACAATGCAGCACTCCCTCACTATGGATCTTCTGACAGAACAGCACTAACTCTGTACTGATGCCCTACAGTTCTGCTCTCTCTCAGTACTGACCCTCTGACAGTGCAGTACTCCCTCAATACTGACCCTATGACAGTGTGGCACTCCCTCAGAACCACCCCTCTGACAGTACAGTACACCCTCATTACTGACCCTCTCACAGTACAGTACTCCCTGATTAGTGACCGCCTGACAGTGCAGCACGACCTCAGTACTGACCCTCTGACAGTGTAGCTCTCCCTCTGTACTGACCCTCTGACAGTGTTACATTCCCTCTATACTGACGCTTTGACACTGTGGCATTCCCTCAATACTGACCCTCTCACAGTGTGGCACTCCCTCGTTACTGACCCTCTGACAGTGCAGCATCCCCTCAATTCTGACCCTCTGACAGTATAGCACTCCCTCAGTACTGACCCTCTGACAGTGCAGCACTCCCTCAATACTGACCCTCTGACAGTGCAGCATTCCCTCAATTCTAACCCTCTGACAGTGCAGCACTCCCTCAGTACTGACCCTCTGACAGTGTGGCACTCCCTCAGTACTGAATCTGACTGTGCAGCACTCCCTCAGTACTGACCCTCCAACAGTGCAGCACACCCTCACTATGGATCTTCTGACAGAGCAGCACTAACTCTTTGCTGACCGTCCGACAGTTCTGCTCTATCTCAGTACTGATCCTCTGACAGTACAGTACTACCTCAGTACTGACCCTCTGACAGTGTAGCACTCCCTCTGTACTGACCCTCTGACAGTACAGAACTCCCTCCGTACTGATCCTCTGACAGTGTGGCACTCCCTCAGTACTGAACTTCTGACAGTGCAGCACTCCCTCAGTACTGACTCTGACAGTGCAGCACTCCCTCAGTACTGACCTACCAACAATGCAGCACTCCCTCACTATGGATCTTCTGACAGAACAGCACTAACTCTGTACTGATGCCCTACAGTTCTGCTCTCTCTCAGTACTGACCCTCTGACAGTGCAGTACTCCCTCAATACTGACCCTATGACAGTGTGGCACTCCCTCAGAACCACCCCTCTGACAGTACAGTACACCCTCAGTACTGACCCTCTCACAGTACAGTACTCCCTGATTAGTGACCGCCTGACAGTGCAGCACGACCTCAGTACTGACCCTCTGACAGTGTAGCTCTCCCTCTGTACTGACCCTCTGACAGTGTGGCACTCCCTCAGTACTGACCCTCTGACAGTGCAGCACTCCCTAAGTACTGACCCTCAGACAGTGCAGCGCTCCCTCAGTACTGACCCTCTGACAGTGTTGCATTCCCTCAGTACTGACCCTCTGACAGTGAGGCACTCCCTCAGTACTGACCCTCTGACAGAACAGTACTCCCTCCGTTCTGATCACCTGACAGTGTAGCACTACCTCAGTACTGACCATCTGACAGTACAGTATTCCCTGAATATTGACCCTCTGACAGTGTGGCACTTCCTCAGTACTGACCCTCTGACAGTGTAGCACTCCATCAGAACCACCCTTCTGACAGTACAGAACTCCCTCCGTACTGATCCTCTGACAGTACAGCACTCCCTCAATACTGAACTTCTGACAGTGCAGCACTCCCTCAGTACTAACTCTGACAGTGCAGCACTCCCTCAGTACTGACCTTCCAACAATGCAGCACTCCCTCACTATGGATCTTCTGACAGAACAGCACTAACTCTGTACTGATGCCCTACAGTTCTGCTCTCTCTCAGTACTGACCCTCTGACAGTGCAGTACTCCCTCAATACTGACCCTATGACAGTGTGGCACTCCCTCAGAACCACCCCTCTGACAGTACAGTACACCCTCAGTACTGACCCTCTCACAGTACAGCACTCCCTCAATACTGAACTTCTGACAGTGCAGCACTCCCTCAGTACTAACTCTGACAGTGCAGCACTCCCTCAGTACTGACCTTCCAACAATGCAGCACTCCCTCACTATGGATCTTCTGACAGAACAGCACTAACTCTGTACTGATGCCCTACAGTTCTGCTCTCTCTCAGTACTGACCCTCTGACAGTGCAGTACTCCCTCAATACTGACCCTATGACAGTGTGGCACTCCCTCAGAACCACCCCTCTGACAGTACAGTACACCCTCAGTACTGACCCTCTCACAGTACAGTACTCCCTGATTAGTGACCGCCTGACAGTGCAGCACTACCTCAGTACTGACCCTCTGACAGTGTAGCTCTCCCTCTGTACTGACCCTCTGACAGTGTTACATTCCCTCAATACTGACGCTTTGACACTGTGGCATTCCCTCAATACTGACCCTCTGACAGTATAGCACTCCCTCAGTACTGACCCTCTGACAGTGCAGCACTCCCTCAATACTGACCCTCTGACAGTGCAGCATTCCCTCAATTCTGACCCTCTGACAGTGCAGCACTCCCTCAGTACTGACCCTCTGACAGTGTGGCACTCCCTCAGTACTGAATCTGACTGTGCAGCACTCCCTCATTACTGACCCTCCAACAGTGCAGCACACCCTCACTATGGATCTTCTGACAGAGCAGCACTAACTCTGCACTGACCCTCTGACAGTGCAGCACACCCTCAGTTCTGACCATCTGACAGTGCAGCACTCCCTCAGTACTGACCCTCTGACAGTGCAGCACACCCTCAGTTCTGACCATCTGACAGTGCAGCACTCCCTCAGTACTGACCCTCTGACAGTGCAGCACTCCCTCAGTACTGACCCTCTGACAGTGCAGCGCTCCCTCAGTACTGACCCTCTGACAATGCAGCACTCCCTCAGTACTGACCCTCTGACAATGCAGTTCTCCCTCTCTACTAACCCGCTGACAGTGCAGCACTCCCTCAGTACTGAGCCTCTGACTGTGCAGCACTCCCTCAGCTCTGACCTCCTGACAGTGCCACACCTCAACACTCATGACCCTCTGACTGTTAGGCACTCCTTCATTGCTCACTCTCAAACAGTGTGGGGAACCCTCTGTCCTGACCACGTAACAGTGCAGCACTCCCTTCAGTACTGACCATCTGACAGTGCAGCACTCCCTCAGTACTGACCATCTGACAGTACAGTACTCCCTGAATATTGACCCTCTGACAGTGTGGCACTTCCTCAGTACTGACCCTCTGACAGTGTAGCACTCCATCAGAACCACCCTTCTGACAGTACAGAACTCCCTCCGTACTGATCCTCTGACAGTACAGCACTCCCTCAATACTGAACTTCTGACAGTGCAGCACTCCCTCAGTACTGACTCTGACAGTGCAGCACTCCCTCAGTACTGACTCTCCAACAGTGCAGCACTCCCTCACTATGGATCTTCTCACAGAACAGCTCTAACTCTGTACTGATGCCCGACAGTTCTGCTCTCTCTCAGTACTGACCCTCTGACAGTGCAGTACTCCCTCAATACTGACCCTAAGACTGTGTGGCACTCCCTCAGAACCACCCCTCTGACAGTACAGTACTACCTCAGTACAGACCCTCTGACAGTACAGTACTACCTCAGTACTGACCCTCTGACAGTGTAGCTCTCCCTCTGTACTGACCCTCTGACAGTGTGGCATTCCCTCAGTACTGACTCTCCAACAATGCAGCACTCCCTCACTATGGATCTTCTGACAGAACAGCACTAACTCTGTACTGATGCCCGACAGTTCTGCTCTCTCTCAGTACTGACCCTCTGACAGTGCAGTACTTCCTCAATACTGTCCCTATGACTGTGTGGCACTCCCTCAGAACCACCCCTCTGACAGTGCAGTATTACCTCAGTACAGACCCTCTGACAGTACAGTACTACCTCAGTACTGACCCTCTGACAGTGTAGCTCTCCCTCTGTACTGACCCTCTGACAGTGTGGCATTCCCTCAGTACTGACCTCTGACAGTGTGGCACTCCCTCAGTACTGACCCTCTGACAGTGCAGCACTCCCTCGTTACTGACCGCCTGACAGTGCAGCACTACCTCAGTACTGACCCTCTGACAGTGTAGCACTCCATCAGAACCACCCTTCTGACAGTACAGATCTCCCTCCGTACTGACCCTCTGACAGCGTGGCACTCCCTCAATACTGACCCTCTCACAGTGTGGCACTCCCTCAGTACTGACCCCCTGACAGTATAGCATTCTCTCAATGCTGACCCTCTGACAGGTTGGCACTCCCTCAATTCTCACCGTCTGACAGTGTGGCACTCCCTCAGTAGTGACCCTCTGACAGCGCAGCACTCCCTCAGTTCTGACCATCTGACAGTGCAGCACTCCCTCAGTACTGACCCTCTGACAGTTCAGCACTCCCTCAGTACTGACCCTCTGACAATGCAGTTCTCCCTCTCTACTAACCCGCTGACAGTGCAGCACTGCCTCAGTACTGAGCCTCTGACTGTGCAGCACTCCCTCAGCACTGACCTTCTGAGAGCACGTCCCTGCCCTCATTACTGACCGTGTGACACCGCAGCACTCCCTCAGTACTGACCCCACGACAGTGCAGCAATACCTCAGTTCTGACCCTCTGACAGTACAGCACTCCCTCAGTACTGACCATCTGACAGTACAGTACTCCCTGAATATTGACCCTCTGACAATGTGGCACTTCCTCAGTACTGACCCTCTGACAGTGTCGCACTCCATCAGAACCACCCTTCTGACAGTACAGAACTCCCTCAGTACTGATCCTCTGACAGTATGGCACTCCCTCAATACTGAACTTCTGACAGTGCAGCACTCCCTCAGTACTGACTCTCCAACAGTGCAGCACTCCCTCACTATGGATCTTCTGACAGAACAGCACTAACTCTGTACTGATGCCCGACAGTTCTGCTCTCTCTCAGTACTGACCCTCTGACAGTGCAGTACTTCCTCAATACTGACCCTATGACTGTGTGGCACTCCCTCAGAACCACCCCTCTGACAGTACAGTATTACCTCAGTACAGACCCTCTGACATTACAGTACTACCTCAGTACTGACCCTCTGACAGTGTAGCACTCCCTCAGTACTGACCTCTGACAGTGTGGCACTCCCTCAGTACTGACCCTCTGACAGTACAGTACTCCCTCAGTACTGACCCTCTGACAGTACAGTACTCCCTCATTACTGACCGCCTGACAGTGCAGCACTACCTCAGTACTGACCCTCTGACAGTGTAGCACTCCATCAGAACCACCCTTCTGACAGTACAGAGCTCCCTCCGTACTGACCCTCTGACAGCGTGGCACTCCCTCAATACTGACCCTCTCACAGTGTGGCACTCCCTCAGTAGTGACCCTCTGACAGCGCTGCACTCCCTCAGTACTGACCCTCTGACAGTGCAGCACTCCCTCAGTACTGACCCTCTGACAATGCAGTTCTCCCTCTCTACTAACCCACTGACAGTGCAGCACTGCCTCAGTACTGAGCCTCTGACTGTGCAGCACTCCCTCAGCACTGACCTCCTGACAGTGCCACACCTCAACACTCATGACCCTCTGACTGTTAGGCACTCCTTCATTACTCACCCTCAAACAGTGTGGGGAACCCTCTGTCCTGACCACGTAACAGTGCAGCACTCCCTTCAGTACTGACCTTCCGAGAGCACGTCCCTGCCCTCATTACTGACCGTGTGACACCGCAGCACTCCCTCAGTACTGACCCCACGACAGTGCAGCAATACCTCAGTTCTGACCCTCTGACAGTGCTGCACTCCCTCAGTACTGAACCTCTGACTGTGCAGCACTCCCTCAGGACTGACCCTCTAACAGTGCAGCACTCCCTCAGTACTGACCCTCTGACAGTGCAGCACTCGCTCAGTACTGACACACTGACAGTGCAGCACTTATTCATTACTAACCATCTGACAATGCAGCAGTCCCTCAGTACAGAACCTCTGACAGTGCAGCACTCCCTCAATACTGACCCTCTGACAGTGCAGCATTCCCTCAATTCTGACCCTCTGACAGTGCAGCACTCCCTCAGTACTGACCCTCTGACAGTGTGGCACTCCCTCAGTACTGAATCTGACTGTGCAGCACTCCCTCATTACTGACCCTCCAACAATGCAGCACACCCTCACTATGGATCTTCTGACAGAGCAGCACTAACTCTGCACTGACCCTCTGACAGTGCAGCACACCCTCAGTTCTGACCATCTGACAGTGCAGCACTCCCTCAGTACTGATCCTCTGACAGTGCAGCACACCCTCAGTTCTGACCATCTGACAGTGCAGCACTCCCTCAGTACTGACCCTCTGACAGTGCAGCACTCCCTCAGTACTGACCCTCTGACAGTGCAGCGCTCCCTCAGTACTGACCCTCTGACAATGCAGTTCTCCCTCTCTACTAACCCGCTGACAGTGCAGCACTGCCTCAGTACTGAGCCTCTGACTGTGCAGCACTCCCTCAGCTCTGACCTCCTGACAGTGCCACACCTCAACACTCATGACCCTCTGACTGTTAGGCACTCCTTCATTGCTCACTCTCAAACAGTGTGGGGAACCCTCTGTCCTGACCACGTAACAGTGCAGCACTCCCTTCAGTACTGACCATCTGACAGTGCAGCACTCCCTCAGTACTGACCATCTGACAGTACAGTACTCCCTGAATATTGACCCTCTGACAGTGTGGCACTTCCTCAGTACTGACCCTCTGACAGTGTAGCACTCCATCAGAACCACCCTTCTGACAGTACAGAACTCCCTCCGTACTGATCCTCTGACAGTACAGCACTCCCTCAATACTGAACTTCTGACAGTGCAGCACTCCCTCAGTACTGACTCTGACAGTGCAGCACTCCCTCAGTACTGACTCTCCAACAGTGCAGCACTCCCTCACTATGGATCTTCTCACAGAACAGCTCTAACTCTGTACTGATGCCCGACAGTTCTGCTCTCTCTCAGTACTGACCCTCTGACAGTGCAGTACTCCCTCAATACTGACCCTAAGACTGTGTGGCACTCCCTCAGAACCACCCCTCTGACAGTACAGTACTACCTCAGTACAGACCCTCTGACAGTACAGTACTACCTCAGTACTGACCCTCTGACAGTGTAGCTCTCCCTCTGTACTGACCCTCTGACAGTGTGGCATTCCCTCAGTACTGACCTCTGACAGTGTGGCACTCCCTCAGTACTGACCCTCTGACAGTGCAGCACTCCCTCGTTACTGACCGCCTGACAGTGCAGCACTACCTCAGTACTGACCCTCTGACAGTGTAGCACTCCATCAGAACCACCCTTCTGACAGTACAGATCTCCCTCCGTACTGACCCTCTGACAGCGTGGCACTCCCTCAATACTGACCCTCTCACAGTGTGGCACTCCCTCAGTACTGACCCCCTGACAGTATAGCATTCTCTCAATGCTGACCCTCTGACAGGTTGGCACTCCCTCAATTCTCACCGTCTGACAGTGTGGCACTCCCTCAGTAGTGACCTTCTGAGAGCACGTCCCTGCCCTCATTACTGACCGTGTGACACCGCAGCACTCCCTCAGTACTGACCCCACGACAGTGCAGCAATACCTCAGTTCTGACCCTCTGACAGTACAGCACTCCCTCAGTACTGACCATCTGACAGTACAGTACTCCCTCAGTACTGACCCTCTGACAGTTCAGCACTCCCTCAGTACTGACCCTCTGAGAATGCAGTTCTCCCTCTCTACTAACCCGCTGACAGTGCAGCACTGCCTCAGTACTGAGCCTCTGACTGTGCAGCACTCCCTCAGCACTGACCTTCTGAGAGCACGTCCCTGCCCTCATTACTGACCGTGTGACACCGCAGCACTCCCTCAGTACTGACCCCACGACAGTGCAGCAATACCTCAGTTCTGACCCTCTGACAGTACAGCACTCCCTCAGTACTGACCATCTGACAGTACAGTACTCCCTGAATATTGACCCTCTGACAATGTGGCACTTCCTCAGTACTGACCCTCTGACAGTGTCGCACTCCATCAGAACCACCCTTCTGACAGTACAGAACTCCCTCAGTACTGATCCTCTGACAGTATGGCACTCCCTCAATACTGAACTTCTGACAGTGCAGCACTCCCTCAGTACTGAGTCTCCAACAGTGCAGCACTCCCTCACTATGGATCTTCTGACAGAACAGCACTAACTCTGTACTGATGCCCGACAGTTCTGCTCTCTCTCAGTACTGACCCTCTGACAGTGCAGTACTTCCTCAATACTGACCCTATGACTGTGTGGCACTCCCTCAGAACCACCCCTCTGACAGTACAGTATTACCTCAGTACAGACCCTCTGACATTACAGTACTACCTCAGTACTGACCCTCTAACAGTGTAGCTCTCCCTCAGTACTGACCTCTGACAGTGTGGCACTCCCTCAGTACTGACCCTCTGACAGTACAGTACTCCCTCAGTACTGACCCTCTGACAGTACAGTACTCCCTCATTACTGACCGCCTGACAGTGCAGCACTACCTCAGTACTGACCCTCTGACAGTGTAGCACTCCATCAGAACCACCCTTCTGACAGTACAGAGCTCCCTCCGTACTGACCCTCTGACAGCGTGGCACTCCCTCAATACTGACCCTCTCACAGTGTGGCACTCCCTCAGTAGTGACCCTCTGACAGCGCTGCACTCCCTCAGTACTGACCCTCTGACAGTGCAGCACTCCCTCAGTACTGACCCTCTGACAATGCAGTTCTCCCTCTCTACTAACCCACTGACAGTGCAGCACTGCCTCAGTACTGAGCCTCTGACTGTGCAGCACTCCCTCAGCACTGACCTCCTGACAGTGCCACACCTCAACACTCATGACCCTCTGACTGTTAGGCACTCCTTCATTACTCACCCTCAAACAGTGTGGGGAACCCTCTGTCCTGACCACGTAACAGTGCAGCACTCCCTTCAGTACTGACCTTCCGAGAGCACGTCCCTGCCCTCATTACTGACCGTGTGACACCGCAGCACTCCCTCAGTACTGACCCCACGACAGTGCAGCAATACCTCAGTTCTGACCCTCTGACAGTGCTGCACTCCCTCAGTACTGAACCTCTGACTGTGCAGCACTCCCTCAGGACTGACCCTCTAACAGTGCAGCACTCCCTCAGTACTGACCTCCTGACAGTGCAGCACTCGCTCAGTACTGACACACTGACAGTGCAGCACTTATTCATTACTAACCATCTGACAATGCAGCAGTCCCTCAGTACAGAACCTCTGACAGTGCAGCACTCCCTCAGTACTGACCATCTGACAGTGCTGCACTCCCTCAGTATTGACCCTCTGACAGTGCAGCACTCCCTCAGTACTGACCCTCTGACAGTGTGCACTCCCTCAGTACTGACCCTCTATCGGTGTAGCACTCCCTCAGTACTGACCCTCTGACAGTGCAGCACTCCCTCAGTACTGACCCTCTGACAGTGCAGCACTCCACTCAGTACTGACCCTCTGTTAATGCGGCACTCCCTCAGTACTGACCCTCTGACAGTGTGGCACTCCCTCAGTACTGACCCTCTGACAGTGCAGCACTCCCTCACTATGGATCTTCTCACAGAACAGCTCTAACTCTGTACTGATGCCCGACAGTTCTGCTCTCTCTCAGTACTGACCCTCTGACAGTGCAGTACTCCCTCAATACTGACCCTAAGACTGTGTGGCACTCCCTCAGAACCACCCCTCTGACAGTACAGTACTACCTCAGTACAGACCCTCTGACAGTACAGTACTACCTCAGTACTGACCCTCTGACAGTGTAGCTCTCCCTCTGTACTGACCCTCTGACAGTGTGGCATTCCCTCAGTACTGACCTCTGACAGTGTGGCACTCCCTCAGTACTGACCCTCTGACAGTGCAGCACTACCTCAGTACTGACCCTCTGACAGTGTAGCACTCTCTAATGCTGACCCTTTGACACTGTGGCTCTCCCTCAGTACTGACCCTCTGACAGTGCAGCACTCCCTCACTATGGATCTTCTGACAGAACAGCACTAACTCTGTACTGATGCCCGACAGTTCTGCTCTCTCTCAGTACTGACCCTCTGACAGTGCAGTACTTCCTCAATACTGTCCCTATGACTGTGTGGCACTCCCTCAGAACCACCCCTCTGACAGTACAGTATTACCTCAGTACAGACCCTCTGACAGTACAGTACTACCTCAGTACTGACCCTCTGACAGTGTAGCTCTCCCTCTGTACTGACCCTCTGACAGGGTGGCATTCCCTCAGTACTGACCTCTGACAGTGTGGCACTCCCTCAGTACTGACCCTCTGACAGTGCAGCACTCCCTCGTTACTGACCGCCTGACAGTGCAGCACTACCTCAGTACTGACCCTCTGACAGTGTAGCACTCCATCAGAACCACCCTTCTGACAGTACAGATCTCCCTCCGTACTGACCCTCTGACAGCGTGGCACTCCCTCAATACTGACCCTCTCACAGTGTGGCACTCCCTCAGTACTGACCCCCTGACAGTATAGCATTCTCTCAATGCTGACCCTCTGACAGGTTGGCACTCCCTCAATTCTCACCGTCTGACAGTGTGGCACTCCCTCAGTAGTGACCTTCTGAGAGCACGTCCCTGCCCTCATTACTGACCGTGTGACACCGCAGCACTCCCTCAGTACTGACCCCACGACAGTGCAGCAATACCTCAGTTCTGACCCTCTGACAGTACAGCACTCCCTCAGTACTGACCCTCTGACAGTTCAGCACTCCCTCAGTACTGACCCTCTGACAATGCAGTTCTCCCTCTCTACTAACCCGCTGACAGTGCAGCACTGCCTCAGTACTGAGCCTCTGACTGTGCAGCACTCCCTCAGCACTGACCTTCTGAGAGCACGTCCCTGCCCTCATTACTGACCGTGTGACACCGCAGCACTCCCTCAGTACTGACCCCACGACAGTGCAGCAATACCTCAGTTCTGACCCTCTGACAGTACAGCACTCCCTCAGTACTGACCATCTGACAGTACAGTACTCCCTGAATATTGACCCTCTGACAATGTGGCACTTCCTCAGTACTGACCCTCTGACAGTGTCGCACTCCATCAGAACCACCCTTCTGACAGTACAGAACTCCCTCAGTACTGATCCTCTGACAGTATGGCACTCCCTCAATACTGAACTTCTGACAGTGCAGCACTCCCTCAGTACTGAGTCTCCAACAGTGCAGCACTCCCTCACTATGGATCTTCTGACAGAACAGCACTAACTCTGTACTGATGCCCGACAGTTCTGCTCTCTCTCAGTACTGACCCTCTGACAGTGCAGTACTTCCTCAATACTGACCCTATGACTGTGTGGCACTCCCTCAGAACCACCCCTCTGACAGTACAGTATTACCTCAGTACAGACCCTCTGACATTACAGTACTACCTCAGTACTGACCCTCTAACAGTGTAGCTCTCCCTCAGTACTGACCTCTGACAGTGTGGCACTCCCTCAGTACTGACCCTCTGACAGTACAGTACTCCCTCAGTACTGACCCTCTGACAGTACAGTACTCCCTCATTACTGACCGCCTGACAGTGCAGCACTACCTCAGTACTGACCCTCTGACAGTGTAGCACTCCATCAGAACCACCCTTCTGACAGTACAGAGCTCCCTCCGTACTGACCCTCTGACAGCGTGGCACTCCCTCAATACTGACCCTCTCACAGTGTGGCACTCCCTCAGTAGTGACCCTCTGACAGCGCTGCACTCCCTCAGTACTGACCCTCTGACAGTGCAGCACTCCCTCAGTACTGACCCTCTGACAATGCAGTTCTCCCTCTCTACTAACCCACTGACAGTGCAGCACTGCCTCAGTACTGAGCCTCTGACTGTGCAGCACTCCCTCAGCACTGACCTCCTGACAGTGCCACACCTCAACACTCATGACCCTCTGACTGTTAGGCACTCCTTCATTACTCACCCTCAAACAGTGTGGGGAACCCTCTGTCCTGACCACGTAACAGTGCAGCACTCCCTTCAGTACTGACCTTCCGAGAGCACGTCCCTGCCCTCATTACTGACCGTGTGACACCGCAGCACTCCCTCAGTACTGACCCCACGACAGTGCAGCAATACCTCAGTTCTGACCCTCTGACAGTGCTGCACTCCCTCAGTACTGAACCTCTGACTGTGCAGCACTCCCTCAGGACTGACCCTCTAACAGTGCAGCACTCCCTCAGTACTGACCCTCTGACAGTGCAGCACTCGCTCAGTACTGACACACTGACAGTGCAGCACTTATTCATTACTAACCATCTGACAATGCAGCAGTCCCTCAGTACAGAACCTCTGACAGTGCAGCACTCCCTCAGTACTGACCATCTGAGTGTGCTGCACTCCCTCAGTATTGACCCTCTGACAGTGCAGCACTCCCTCAGTACTGACCCTCTGACAGTGTGCACTCCCTCAGTACTGACCCTCTATCGGTGTAGCACTCCCTCAGTACTGACCCTCTGACAGTGCAGCACTCCCTCAGTACTGACCCTCTGACAGTGCAGCACTCCACTCAGTACTGACCCTCTGTTAATGCGGCACTCCCTCAGTACTGACCCTCTGACAGTGTGGCACTCCCTCAGTACTGACCCTCTGACAGTGCAGCACTCCCTCAGTACTGACCCTCTGACAGTGCAGCAATCCCTCAGTACTGACCCTCGGACAGTGTGGCACTCCCTCAGTACTTTCCCTCTGACAGTGCAGCACTCCTTCAGTACCGACCCTCTGACACTGCTGCACTCCCTCAATACTGACCCTCAGACAGTGTGGCACTGTCTGAGTACTGACCTTCTGAAAGTGCAGCACTCCCTCAATACTGACCCTCTGACAGTGCAGCACTCCCACAGTACTGACCCTCTGACAGTGCAGCATTCCCTCAATTCTGACCCTCTGACAGTGCAGCACTCCCTCAGTACTGACCCTCTGACAGTGTGGCAATCCCTCAGTACTGAATCTGACTGTGCAGCACTCCCTCAGTACTGACCCTCCAACAGTGCAGCACACCCTCACTATGGATCTTCTGACAGAGCAGCACTAACTCTTTACTGACCGTCCGACAGTTCTGCTCTATCTCAGTACTGATCCTCTGACAGTACAGTACTGCCTCAGTACTGACCCTCTGACAGTGTAGCGCTCCCTCTGTACTGACCCTCTGACAGTGTGGCACTCCCTCAGTACTGACCCTCTGACAGTGCAGCACTCCCTAAGTACTGACCCTCAGACAGTGCAGCGCTCCCTCAGTACTGACCCTCTGACAGTGTTGCATTCCCTCAGTACTGACCCTCTGACAGTGTGGCACTCCCTCAGTACTGACCCTCTGACAGAACAGTACTCCCTCCGTTCTGATCACCTGACAGTGTAGCACTACCTCAGTACTGACCATCTGACAGTACAGTATTCCCTGAATATTGACCCTCTGACAGTGTGGCACTTCCTCAGTACTGACCCTCTGACAGTGTAGCACTCCATCAGAACCACCCTTCTGACAGTACAGAACTCCCTCCGTACTGATCCTCTGACAGTACAGCACTCCCTCAGTACTGAACTTCTGACAGTGCAGCACTCCCTCAGTACTGACTCTGACAGTGCAGCACTCCCTCAGTACTGACCTTCCAACAATGCAGCACTCCCTCACTATGGATCTTCTGACAGAACAGCACTAACTCTGTACTGATGCCCTACAGTTCTGCTCTCTCTCAGTACTGACCCTCTGACAGTGCAGTACTCCCTCAATACTGACCCTATGACAGTGTGGCACTCCCTCAGAACCACCCCTCTGACAGTACAGTACACCCTCAGTACTGACCCTCTCACAGTACAGTACTCCCTGATTAGTGACCGCCTGACAGTGCAGCACGACCTCAGTACTGACCCTCTGACAGTGTAGCTCTCCCTCTGTACTGACCCTCTGACAGTGTTACATTCCCTCTATACTGACGCTTTGACACTGTGGCATTCCCTCAATACTGACCCTCTCACAGTGTGGCACTCCCTCGTTACTGACCCTCTGACAGTGCAGCATCCCCTCAATTCTGACCCTCTGACAGTATAGCACTCCCTCAGTACTGACCCTCTGACAGTGCAGCACTCCCTCAATACTGACCCTCTGACAGTGCAGCATTCCCTCAATTCTAACCCTCTGACAGTGCAGCACTCCCTCAGTACTGACCCTCTGACAGTGTGGCACTCCCTCAGTACTGAATCTGACTGTGCAGCACTCCCTCAGTACTGACCCTCCAACAGTGCAGCACACCCTCACTATGGATCTTCTGACAGAGCAGCACTAACTCTTTGCTGACCGTCCGACAGTTCTGCTCTATCTCAGTACTGATCCTCTGACAGTACAGTACTACCTCAGTACTGACCCTCTGACAGTGTAGCACTCCCTCTGTACTGACCCTCTGACAGTACAGAACTCCCTCCGTACTGATCCTCTGACAGTGTGGCACTCCCTCAGTACTGAACTTCTGACAGTGCAGCACTCCCTCAGTACTGACTCTGACAGTGCAGCACTCCCTCAGTACTGACCTACCAACAATGCAGCACTCCCTCACTATGGATCTTCTGACAGAACAGCACTAACTCTGTACTGATGCCCTACAGTTCTGCTCTCTCTCAGTACTGACCCTCTGACAGTGCAGTACTCCCTCAATACTGACCCTATGACAGTGTGGCACTCCCTCAGAACCACCCCTCTGACAGTACAGTACACCCTCAGTACTGACCCTCTCACAGTACAGTACTCCCTGATTAGTGACCGCCTGACAGTGCAGCACGACCTCAGTACTGACCCTCTGACAGTGTAGCTCTCCCTCTGTACTGACCCTCTGACAGTGTGGCACTCCCTCAGTACTGACCCTCTGACAGTGCAGCACTCCCTAAGTACTGACCCTCAGACAGTGCAGCGCTCCCTCAGTACTGACCCTCTGACAGTGTTGCATTCCCTCAGTACTGACCCTCTGACAGTGAGGCACTCCCTCAGTACTGACCCTCTGACAGAACAGTACTCCCTCCGTTCTGATCACCTGACAGTGTAGCACTACCTCAGTACTGACCATCTGACAGTACAGTATTCCCTGAATATTGACCCTCTGACAGTGTGGCACTTCCTCAGTACTGACCCTCTGACAGTGTAGCACTCCATCAGAACCACCCTTCTGACAGTACAGAACTCCCTCCGTACTGATCCTCTGACAGTACAGCACTCCCTCAATACTGAACTTCTGACAGTGCAGCACTCCCTCAGTACTAACTCTGACAGTGCAGCACTCCCTCAGTACTGACCTTCCAACAATGCAGCACTCCCTCACTATGGATCTTCTGACAGAACAGCACTAACTCTGTACTGATGCCCTACAGTTCTGCTCTCTCTCAGTACTGACCCTCTGACAGTGCAGTACTCCCTCAATACTGACCCTATGACAGTGTGGCACTCCCTCAGAACCACCCCTCTGACAGTACAGTACACCCTCAGTACTGACCCTCTCACAGTACAGTACTCCCTGATTAGTGACCGCCTGACAGTGCAGCACTACCTCAGTACTGACCCTCTGACAGTGTAGCTCTCCCTCTGTACTGACCCTCTGACAGTGTTACATTCCCTCAATACTGACGCTTTGACACTGTGGCATTCCCTCAATACTGACCCTCTGACAGTATAGCACTCCCTCAGTACTGACCCTCTGACAGTGCAGCACTCCCTCAATACTGACCCCTCTGACAGTGCAGCATTCCCTCAATTCTGACCCTCTGACAGTGCAGCACTCCCTCAGTACTGACCCTCTGACAGTGTGGCACTCCCTCAGTACTGAATCTGACTGTGCAGCACTCCCTCATTACTGACCCTCCAACAGTGCAGCACACCCTCACTATGGATCTTCTGACAGAGCAGCACTAACTCTGCACTGACCCTCTGACAGTGCAGCACACCCTCAGTTCTGACCATCTGACAGTGCAGCACTCCCTCAGTACTGACCCTCTGACAGTGCAGCACACCCTCAGTTCTGACCATCTGACAGTGCAGCACTCCCTCAGTACTGACCCTCTGACAGTGCAGCACTCCCTCAGTACTGACCCTCTGACAGTGCAGCGCTCCCTCAGTACTGACCCTCTGACAATGCAGCACTCCCTCAGTACTGACCCTCTGACAATGCAGTTCTCCCTCTCTACTAACCCGCTGACAGTGCAGCACTCCCTCAGTACTGAGCCTCTGACTGTGCAGCACTCCCTCAGCTCTGACCTCCTGACAGTGCCACACCTCAACACTCATGACCCTCTGACTGTTAGGCACTCCTTCATTGCTCACTCTCAAACAGTGTGGGGAACCCTCTGTCCTGACCACGTAACAGTGCAGCACTCCCTTCAGTACTGACCATCTGACAGTGCAGCACTCCCTCAGTACTGACCATCTGACAGTACAGTACTCCCTGAATATTGACCCTCTGACAGTGTGGCACTTCCTCAGTACTGACCCTCTGACAGTGTAGCACTCCATCAGAACCACCCTTCTGACAGTACAGAACTCCCTCCGTACTGATCCTCTGACAGTACAGCACTCCCTCAATACTGAACTTCTGACAGTGCAGCACTCCCTCAGTACTGACTCTGACAGTGCAGCACTCCCTCAGTACTGACTCTCCAACAGTGCAGCACTCCCTCACTATGGATCTTCTCACAGAACAGCTCTAACTCTGTACTGATGCCCGACAGTTCTGCTCTCTCTCAGTACTGACCCTCTGACAGTGCAGTACTCCCTCAATACTGACCCTAAGACTGTGTGGCACTCCCTCAGAACCACCCCTCTGACAGTACAGTACTACCTCAGTACAGACCCTCTGACAGTACAGTACTACCTCAGTACAGACCCTCTGACAGTACAGTACTACCTCAGTACTGACCCTCTGACAGTGTAGCTCTCCCTCAGTACTGACCCTCTGACAGTGTGGCATTCCCTCAGTACTGACCCTCTGACAGTGTAGCACTCTCTAATGCTGACCCTTTGACACTGTGGCTCTCCCTCAGTACTGACCCTCTGACAGTGCAGCACTCCCTCACTATGGATCTTCTGACAGAACAGCACTAACTCTGTACTGATGCCCGACAGTTCTGCTCTCTCTCAGTACTGACCCTCTGACAGTGCAGTACTTCCTCAATACTGTCCCTATGACTGTGTGGCACTCCCTCAGAACCACCCCTCTGACAGTGCAGTATTACCTCAGTACAGACCCTCTGACAGTACAGTACTACCTCAGTACTGACCCTCTGACAGTGTAGCTCTCCCTCTGTACTGACCCTCTGACAGTGTGGCATTCCCTCAGTACTGACCTCTGACAGTGTGGCACTCCCTCAGTACTGACCCTCTGACAGTGCAGCACTCCCTCGTTACTGACCGCCTGACAGTGCAGCACTACCTCAGTACTGACCCTCTGACAGTGTAGCACTCCATCAGAACCACCCTTCTGACAGTACAGATCTCCCTCCGTACTGACCCTCTGACAGCGTGGCACTCCCTCAATACTGACCCTCTCACAGTGTGGCACTCCCTCAGTACTGACCCCCTGACAGTATAGCATTCTCTCAATGCTGACCCTCTGACAGGTTGGCACTCCCTCAATTCTCACCGTCTGACAGTGTGGCACTCCCTCAGTAGTGACCCTCTGACAGCGCAGCACTCCCTCAGTTCTGACCATCTGACAGTGCAGCACTCCCTCAGTACTGACCCTCTGACAGTTCAGCACTCCCTCAGTACTGACCCTCTGACAATGCAGCACTCCCTCAGTACTGACCCTCTGACAGTGCAGCACTCCCTCAGTACTGACCCTCTGACAATGCAGCACTCCCTCAGTACTGACCGTCTGACAGTGCAGCACTCCCTCAGTACTGACCCTCTGACAATGCAGTTCTCCCTCTCTACTAACCCGCTGACAGTGCAGCACTGCCTCAGTACTGAGCCTCTGACTGTGCAGCACTCCCTCAGCACTGACCTTCTGAGAGCACGTCCCTGCCCTCATTACTGACCGTGTGACACCGCAGCACTCCCTCAGTACTGACCCCACGACAGTGCAGCAATACCTCAGTTCTGACCCTCTGACAGTACAGCACTCCCTCAGTACTGACCATCTGACAGTACAGTACTCCCTGAATATTGACCCTCTGACAATGTGGCACTTCCTCAGTACTGACCCTCTGACAGTGTCGCACTCCATCAGAACCACCCTTCTGACAGTACAGAACTCCCTCAGTACTGATCCTCTGACAGTATGGCACTCCCTCAATACTGAACTTCTGACAGTGCAGCACTCCCTCAGTACTGACTCTCCAACAGTGCAGCACTCCCTCACTATGGATCTTCTGACAGAACAGCACTAACTCTGTACTGATGCCCGACAGTTCTGCTCTCTCTCAGTACTGACCCTCTGACAGTGCAGTACTTCCTCAATACTGACCCTATGACTGTGTGGCACTCCCTCAGAACCACCCCTCTGACAGTACAGTATTACCTCAGTACAGACCCTCTGACATTACAGTACTACCTCAGTACTGACCCTCTGACAGTGTAGCACTCCCTCAGTACTGACCTCTGACAGTGTGGCACTCCCTCAGTACTGACCCTCTGACAGTACAGTACTCCCTCAGTACTGACCCTCTGACAGTACAGTACTCCCTCATTACTGACCGCCTGACAGTGCAGCACTACCTCAGTACTGACCCTCTGACAGTGTAGCACTCCATCAGAACCACCCTTCTGACAGTACAGAGCTCCCTCCGTACTGACCCTCTGACAGCGTGGCACTCCCTCAATACTGACCCTCTCACAGTGTGGCACTCCCTCAGTAGTGACCCTCTGACAGCGCTGCACTCCCTCAGTACTGACCCTCTGACAGTGCAGCACTCCCTCAGTACTGACCCTCTGACAATGCAGTTCTCCCTCTCTACTAACCCACTGACAGTGCAGCACTGCCTCAGTACTGAGCCTCTGACTGTGCAGCACTCCCTCAGCACTGACCTCCTGACAGTGCCACACCTCAACACTCATGACCCTCTGACTGTTAGGCACTCCTTCATTACTCACCCTCAAACAGTGTGGGGAACCCTCTGTCCTGACCACGTAACAGTGCAGCACTCCCTTCAGTACTGACCTTCCGAGAGCACGTCCCTGCCCTCATTACTGACCGTGTGACACCGCAGCACTCCCTCAGTACTGACCCCACGACAGTGCAGCAATACCTCAGTTCTGACCCTCTGACAGTGCTGCACTCCCTCAGTACTGACCCTCTGACTGTGCAGCACTCCCTCAGGACTGACCCTCTAACAGTGCAGCACTCCCTCAGTACTGACCCTCTGACAGTGCAGCACTCGCTCAGTACTGACACACTGACAGTGCAGCACTTATTCATTACTAACCATCTGACAATGCAGCAGTCCCTCAGTACAGAACCTCTGACAGTGCAGCACTCCCTCAATACTGACCCTCTGACAGTGCAGCATTCCCTCAATTCTGACCCTCTGACAGTGCAGCACTCCCTCAGTACTGACCCTCTGACAGTGTGGCACACCCTCAGTACTGAATCTGACTGTGCAGCACTCCCTCATTACTGACCCTCCAACAATGCAGCACACCCTCACTATGGATCTTCTGACAGAGCAGCACTAACTCTGCACTGACCCTCTGACAGTGCAGCACACCCTCAGTTCTGACCATCTGACAGTGCAGCACTCCCTCAGTACTGATCCTCTGACAGTGCAGCACACCCTCAGTTCTGACCATCTGACAGTGCAGCACTCCCTCAGTACTGACCCTCTGACAGTGCAGCACTCCCTCAGTACTGACCCTCTGACAGTGCAGCGCTCCCTCAGTACTGACCCTCTGACAATGCAGTTCTCCCTCTCTACTAACCCGCTGACAGTGCAGCACTGCCTCAGTACTGAGCCTCTGACTGTGCAGCACTCCCTCAGCTCTGACCTCCTGACAGTGCCACACCTCAACACTCATGACCCTCTGACTGTTAGGCACTCCTTCATTGCTCACTCTCAAACAGTGTGGGGAACCCTCTGTCCTGACCACGTAACAGTGCAGCACTCCCTTCAGTACTGACCATCTGACAGTGCAGCACTCCCTCAGTACTGACCATCTGACAGTACAGTACTCCCTGAATATTGACCCTCTGACAGTGTGGCACTTCCTCAGTACTGACCCTCTGACAGTGTAGCACTCCATCAGAACCACCCTTCTGACAGTACAGAACTCCCTCCGTACTGATCCTCTGACAGTACAGCACTCCCTCAATACTGAACTTCTGACAGTGCAGCACTCCCTCAGTACTGACTCTGACAGTGCAGCACTCCCTCAGTACTGACTCTCCAACAGTGCAGCACTCCCTCACTATGGATCTTCTCACAGAACAGCTCTAACTCTGTACTGATGCCCGACAGTTCTGCTCTCTCTCAGTACTGACCCTCTGACAGTGCAGTACTCCCTCAATACTGACCCTAAGACTGTGTGGCACTCCCTCAGAACCACCCCTCTGACAGTACAGTACTACCTCAGTACAGACCCTCTGACAGTACAGTACTCCCTCATTACTGACCGCCTGACAGTGCAGCACTCCCTCAGTACTGACCCTCTGACAGTGCAGCACTCCCTCACTATGGATCTTCTGACAGAACAGCACTAACTCTGTACTGATGCCCGACAGTTCTGCTCTCTCTCAGTACTGACCCTCTGACAGTGCAGTACTTCCTCAATACTGTCCCTATGACTGTGTGGCACTCCCTCAGAACCACCCCTCTGACAGTGCAGTATTACCTCAGTACTGACCCTCTGACAGTGTAGCTCTCCCTCTGTACTGACCCTCTGACAGTGTGGCATTCCCTCAGTACTGACCTCTGACAGTGTGGCACTCCCTCAGTACTGACCCTCTGACAGTGCAGCACTCCCTCGTTACTGACCGCCTGACAGTGCAGCACTACCTCAGTACTGACCCTCTGACAGTGTAGCACTCCATCAGAACCACCCTTCTGACAGTACAGATCTCCCTCCGTACTGACCCTCTGACAGCGTGGCACTCCCTCAATACTGACCCTCTCACAGTGTGGCACTCCCTCAGTACTGACCCCCTGACAGTATAGCATTCTCTCAATGCTGACCCTCTGACAGGTTGGCACTCCCTCAATTCTCACCGTCTGACAGTGTGGCACTCCCTCAGTAGTGACCTTCTGAGAGCACGTCCCTGCCCTCATTACTGACCGTGTGACACCGCAGCACTCCCTCAGTACTGACCCCACGACAGTGCAGCAATACCTCAGTTCTGACCCTCTGACAGTACAGCACTCCCTCAGTACTGACCATCTGACAGTACAGTACTCCCTCAGTACTGACCCTCTGACAGTTCAGCACTCCCTCAGTACTGACCCTCTGAGAATGCAGTTCTCCCTCTCTACTAACCCGCTGACAGTGCAGCACTGCCTCAGTACTGAGCCTCTGACTGTGCAGCACTCCCTCAGCACTGACCTTCTGAGAGCACGTCCCTGCCCTCATTACTGACCGTGTGACACCGCAGCACTCCCTCAGTACTGACCCCACGACAGTGCAGCAATACCTCAGTTCTGACCCTCTGACAGTACAGCACTCCCTCAGTACTGACCATCTGACAGTACAGTACTCCCTGAATATTGACCCTCTGACAATGTGGCACTTCCTCAGTACTGACCCTCTGACAGTGTCGCACTCCATCAGAACCACCCTTCTGACAGTACAGAACTCCCTCAGTACTGATCCTCTGACAGTATGGCACTCCCTCAATACTGAACTTCTGACAGTGCAGCACTCCCTCAGTACTGACTCTCCAACAGTGCAGCACTCCCTCACTATGGATCTTCTGACAGAACAGCACTAACTCTGTACTGATGCCCGACAGTTCTGCTCTCTCTCAGTACTGACCCTCTGACAGTGCAGTACTTCCTCAATACTGACCCTATGACTGTGTGGCACTCCCTCAGAACCACCCCTCTGACAGTACAGTATTACCTCAGTACAGACCCTCTGACATTACAGTACTACCTCAGTACTGACCCTCTAACAGTGTAGCTCTCCCTCAGTACTGACCTCTGACAGTGTGGCACTCCCTCAGTACTGACCCTCTGACAGTACAGTACTCCCTCAGTACTGACCCTCTGACAGTACAGTACTCCCTCATTACTGACCGCCTGACAGTGCAGCACTACCTCAGTACTGACCCTCTGACAGTGTAGCACTCCATCAGAACCACCCTTCTGACAGTACAGAGCTCCCTCCGTACTGACCCTCTGACAGCGTGGCACTCCCTCAATACTGACCCTCTCACAGTGTGGCACTCCCTCAGTAGTGACCCTCTGACAGCGCTGCACTCCCTCAGTACTGACCCTCTGACAGTGCAGCACTCCCTCAGTACTGACCCTCTGACAATGCAGTTCTCCCTCTCTACTAACCCACTGACAGTGCAGCACTGCCTCAGTACTGAGCCTCTGACTGTGCAGCACTCCCTCAGCACTGACCTCCTGACAGTGCCACACCTCAACACTCATGACCCTCTGACTGTTAGGCACTCCTTCATTACTCACCCTCAAACAGTGTGGGGAACCCTCTGTCCTGACCACGTAACAGTGCAGCACTCCCTTCAGTACTGACCTTCCGAGAGCACGTCCCTGCCCTCATTACTGACCGTGTGACACCGCAGCACTCCCTCAGTACTGACCCCACGACAGTGCAGCAATACCTCAGTTCTGACCCTCTGACAGTGCTGCACTCCCTCAGTACTGAACCTCTGACTGTGCAGCACTCCCTCAGGACTGACCCTCTAACAGTGCAGCACTCCCTCAGTACTGACCTCCTGACAGTGCAGCACTCGCTCAGTACTGACACACTGACAGTGCAGCACTTATTCATTACTAACCATCTGACAATGCAGCAGTCCCTCAGTACAGAACCTCTGACAGTGCAGCACTCCCTCAGTACTGACCATCTGACAGTGCTGCACTCCCTCAGTATTGACCCTCTGACAGTGCAGCACTCCCTCAGTACTGACCCTCTGACAGTGTGCACTCCCTCAGTACTGACCCTCTATCGGTGTAGCACTCCCTCAGTACTGACCCTCTGACAGTGCAGCACTCCCTCAGTACTGACCCTCTGACAGTGCAGCACTCCACTCAGTACTGACCCTCTGTTAATGCGGCACTCCCTCAGTACTGACCCTCTGACAGTGTGGCACTCCCTCAGTACTGACCCTCTGACAGTGCAGCACTCCCTCACTATGGATCTTCTCACAGAACAGCTCTAACTCTGTACTGATGCCCGACAGTTCTGCTCTCTCTCAGTACTGACCCTCTGACAGTGCAGTACTCCCTCAATACTGACCCTAAGACTGTGTGGCACTCCCTCAGAACCACCCCTCTGACAGTACAGTACTACCTCAGTACAGACCCTCTGACAGTACAGTACTACCTCAGTACAGACCCTCTGACAGTGCAGTATTACCTCAGTACTGACCCTCTGACAGTGTAGCTCTCCCTCTGTACTGACCCTCTGACAGTGTGGCATTCCCTCAGTACTGACCTCTGACAGTGTGGCACTCCCTCAGTACTGACCCTCTGACAGTGCAGCACTCCCTCGTTACTGACCGCCTGACAGTGCAGCACTACCTCAGTACTGACCCTCTGACAGTGTAGCACTCCATCAGAACCACCCTTCTGACAGTACAGATCTCCCTCCGTACTGACCCTCTGACAGCGTGGCACTCCCTCAATACTGACCCTCTCACAGTGTGGCACTCCCTCAGTACTGACCCCCTGACAGTATAGCATTCTCTCAATGCTGACCCTCTGACAGGTTGGCACTCCCTCAATTCTCACCGTCTGACAGTGTGGCACTCCCTCAGTAGTGACCTTCTGAGAGCACGTCCCTGCCCTCATTACTGACCGTGTGACACCGCAGCACTCCCTCAGTACTGACCCCACGACAGTGCAGCAATACCTCAGTTCTGACCCTCTGACAGTACAGCACTCCCTCAGTACTGACCCTCTGACAGTTCAGCACTCCCTCAGTACTGACCCTCTGACAATGCAGTTCTCCCTCTCTACTAACCCGCTGACAGTGCAGCACTGCCTCAGTACTGAGCCTCTGACTGTGCAGCACTCCCTCAGCACTGACCTTCTGAGAGCACGTCCCTGCCCTCATTACTGACCGTGTGACACCGCAGCACTCCCTCAGTACTGACCCCACGACAGTGCAGCAATACCTCAGTTCTGACCCTCTGACAGTACAGCACTCCCTCAGTACTGACCATCTGACAGTACAGTACTCCCTGAATATTGACCCTCTGACAATGTGGCACTTCCTCAGTACTGACCCTCTGACAGTGTCGCACTCCATCAGAACCACCCTTCTGACAGTACAGAACTCCCTCAGTACTGATCCTCTGACAGTATGGCACTCCCTCAATACTGAACTTCTGACAGTGCAGCACTCCCTCAGTACTGACTCTCCAACAGTGCAGCACTCCCTCACTATGGATCTTCTGACAGAACAGCACTAACTCTGTACTGATGCCCGACAGTTCTGCTCTCTCTCAGTACTGACCCTCTGACAGTGCAGTACTTCCTCAATACTGACCCTATGACTGTGTGGCACTCCCTCAGAACCACCCCTCTGACAGTACAGTATTACCTCAGTACAGACCCTCTGACATTACAGTACTACCTCAGTACTGACCCTCTAACAGTGTAGCTCTCCCTCAGTACTGACCTCTGACAGTGTGGCACTCCCTCAGTACTGACCCTCTGACAGTACAGTACTCCCTCAGTACTGACCCTCTGACAGTACAGTACTCCCTCATTACTGACCGCCTGACAGTGCAGCACTACCTCAGTACTGACCCTCTGACAGTGTAGCACTCCATCAGAACCACCCTTCTGACAGTACAGAGCTCCCTCCGTACTGACCCTCTGACAGCGTGGCACTCCCTCAATACTGACCCTCTCACAGTGTGGCACTCCCTCAGTAGTGACCCTCTGACAGCGCTGCACTCCCTCAGTACTGACCCTCTGACAGTGCAGCACTCCCTCAGTACTGACCCTCTGACAATGCAGTTCTCCCTCTCTACTAACCCACTGACAGTGCAGCACTGCCTCAGTACTGAGCCTCTGACTGTGCAGCACTCCCTCAGCACTGACCTCCTGACAGTGCCACACCTCAACACTCATGACCCTCTGACTGTTAGGCACTCCTTCATTACTCACCCTCAAACAGTGTGGGGAACCCTCTGTCCTGACCACGTAACAGTGCAGCACTCCCTTCAGTACTGACCTTCCGAGAGCACGTCCCTGCCCTCATTACTGACCGTGTGACACCGCAGCACTCCCTCAGTACTGACCCCACGACAGTGCAGCAATACCTCAGTTCTGACCCTCTGACAGTGCTGCACTCCCTCAGTACTGAACCTCTGACTGTGCAGCACTCCCTCAGGACTGACCCTCTAACAGTGCAGCACTCCCTCAGTACTGACCCTCTGACAGTGCAGCACTCGCTCAGTACTGACACACTGACAGTGCAGCACTTATTCATTACTAACCATCTGACAATGCAGCAGTCCCTCAGTACAGAACCTCTGACAGTGCAGCACTCCCTCAGTACTGACCCTCTGACAGTGTGCACTCCCTCAGTACTGACCCTCTATCGGTGTAGCACTCCCTCAGTACTGACCCTCTGACAGTGCAGCACTCCCTCAGTACTGACCCTCTGACAGTGCAGCACTCCACTCAGTACTGACCCTCTGTTAATGCGGCACTCCCTCAGTACTGACCCTCTGACAGTGTGGCACTCCCTCAGTACTGACCCTCTGACAGTGCAGCACTCCCTCAGTACTGACCCTCTGACAGTGCAGCAATCCCTCAGTACTGACCCTCGGACAGTGTGGCACTCCCTCAGTACTTTCCCTCTGACAGTGCAGCACTCCTTCAGTACCGACCCTCTGACACTGCTGCACTCCCTCAATACTGACCCTCAGACAGTGTGGCACTGTCTGAGTACTGACCTTCTGAAAGTGCAGCACTCCCTCAATACTGACCCTCTGACAGTGCAGCATTCCCTCAGTGCTGACCCTCTGACAGAACAGTACTCCCTCAGTACTGACCCTCTGACTGTCCGGCACTATCTCAGTACTGAGCCTCTGAAAGTGTGGCACTTTCTCGGTACTGACCCTCTGACAGTGCAGCGCTCCCTCATTACTTTCCCTCTGACAGTGTGGCAGTCCCTCAATACTGACCCTTTGACAGTGCGGCACTCCTCAGTACTGACCATCTGACAGCGCAGCACTCCCTCAGTACTGACCCTCAGACAGTGCAGCACTCCCTCAGTACTGACCGCCTGACAGTGTAGCACTTCCTCAGTACCGACAATCTGACACTGCAGCACTGTCTCAATACTGACCCTCTGACAGTGCAGCACTCTCTCAGTACTGACCCTCTGACAGTGCAGCACTCCCTCAATACTGACCCTCTGACAGTGTGGCACTCCCTCAGTACTGACCCTCTGACAGTGCAGCACTCCCTCGATACTGACCCTCTGACAGTGTGGCAATCCCTCAATACTGACCCTCTGACAGTGTGGCACTCCCTCAGTACTGACCCTCTGACAGTGCAGCATTCCCTCAGTACTGACCCTCTGACAGAACAGTACTCCCTCAGTACTGACCCTCAGACAGTGCAGCACTCCCTCAGTACTGACCGCCTGACAGTGTAGCACTTCCTCAGTACCGACAATCTGACACTGCAGCACTGTCTCAATACTGACCCTCTGACAGTGCAGCACTCTCTCAGTACTGACCCTCTGACAGTGCAGCACTCCCTCAATACTGACCCTCTGACAGTGTGGCACTCCCTCAGTACTGACCCTCTGACAGTGCAGCACTCCCTCGATACTGACCCTCTGACAGTGTGGCAATCCCTCAATACTGACCCTCTGACAGTGTGGCACTCCCTCAGTACTGACCCTCTGACAGTGCAGCACTCCCTCCGTACTGACCCTCTGACGGTGCAGCACTCCCTCAGTACTGACCCTCTGACAGTGCAGCACTCCCTCCGTACTGACCCTCTGACAGTGCAGCACTCCCTCAGTACTGACACTTCTCCCTCAGAATTGATTATGCGCTCACTTCTCCTGAGTGGAACGATGAATTTATAATAATCTGAAATGTAGAAAAGACCACAGCTGACGTGTATGTGTTTCATAAAAGCTTTTAATCCAATTAACCCAATACAGCGTGACACAAGTTACCGTCTATGTTTGTATTAACTACTTCAAGTATTGAAAGCAATACTCTTTGAACAAATGAGCCCCTGGTGAAGATTTGTCATTGACTGGCTTTGATTCGATGAATTGTGATGAATTTGGGCTAAGAACCTTGGATTGGTTTCATTCGAGAGAGGAGATGAAGAGGAGTTTGGATCAAAGCATTTAAAAACATGAGGCCTTTTGATAGGGTAAATAGGGAGAATCTGTTCCCAGTTGGGGGAGGGTCGGTAACCAGAGGGACACAGATTGAAGAGAATCGGGAAGTGAACCAGAGGGGGAGACGAGGAGAATTTGTTATTCACACAGCGAGTT